>OY986974.1:18766794-18903945 GCA_963920575.1 Narthecium ossifragum
TAAGTAGCAATACTATTCCTTTTAAAGTTTTGATTCTAGCAACTTTCAAGCATATGCCTCAAACGGAGGTGAGATCTCTCGAGGTCGGTAGAGATTTGAGACCATAGAGCAAACGAAGGTGAGATCTCCCGAGGTCGAGGTGAAGGCGGCGCGGAGCGGCGGAGGTGAGATCTCGAGTCCCGAGATCTGTCTAGGCGCCGGTAGAGATAAGAGAGGGCGGCGTGGAGCGGGGGTGAGGGCGGCGCGGAGCGACGGAGATGAGTTCTCGAGTCTCGAGATCCGTTTAGGCGCCGGTGGAGATCAGAGAGGGCGGCGCGTGCGGGGGTGAGGGGGCTTGGCGATCGACGGTCGATGGAGATTAGAGAGCAAAAGACTGGGTTAAGTGGATAAGGGATAAGTGAGTAACTAGAGAGCAAACCGTCCAGCCCGCCTAGGTGCCCGCATAGCCGCCCAGCCCGCCTAGGCGGCTGATTTTCAGTCGAACACCTAGCTCGATCGACTAGGCCTTAATCGGGGCGGCTGGGAAGCGCCCAGCGCCTAGGCGGGGCCTAGGCGCCCGCCTAGACCGTTTTTAAAAACACGTGGTACAAGTAATCGCAATAAAACTGTTCCAAGTCAAATCACAGGTCGTTTATAATTAGACCAACTATATGACCGTCCTTAAAAATATATAATATATGGGACTGGGTGAGCATCTCGCCATTTCAAAAGCGAACACAATATATATATATAGAATAATGATTCGGGTCCTCCCACTTTTGGGAGGACCCGGTCCTCCTCCACCTATATAAGGTGGAGGAGGATTATATATATATATATATATATATATATAATACATATATAAATATATTATACACATATAAAAAAAACATACACCTCATATCTATGATATATGACACATATATAGACACATATATATATATATATACTAGGTGGGCCCCCTGCCACCTGGCAGGGTAACCATCAGGTTAATTGGTGATTCGGTTATAAAAACCGAATTTAATTAATGAATTAGTATGGATATTAGATAAGATTAATTATATTAGATTAGTATACTATAACTATAGAATATATATAACTATATATGAATTAAATCAACATTATAAGGGGGCGGTTATGCATAACCGTTTTTGCTCCTTATAAGGTTGATATAGACACACACACACACACACACACACATATATATATATATATATATATATATATATATATATATATATATATATATTATACATATATAAAAAAACATGCATATATATATATATATAATATAATATAATATATACATATCATATCTATGATACATGACACACATGACATATATATATATATATATATATCATATATATCATATATATATATAAAAGTGGGTGTATAAATATATATATATCATATATATATGAATATATAAATATTTATATGTATATATGTATAACATATATATATTATATCAACCTTATAAGGAGCAAAAACGGTTATGCATAACCGCCCTCTTATAATGTTGATTTAATTCATACAGTTATATATTATATAATTATAATATACTAATCTAATATAATCAATCTTATCTAATATCCATACTAATCTATTAATCAAATTCGATTTTTATAACCGAACGAATCACCCATTAACCTGATGGTTACTCTGCCAGGTGATAGGGGGTTTACCCTACCAGGTGGCAGAGGGCCCACCTAGTATATATATATAGATAGATAGAGAGAGAGGAGGAGACTGGGAGAGAGAAAGAGAGAGAGAGAGGAGGAGACCGGGAGAGAGACGGTGAAGGAGGATCGGGTCCTCCCACTTTTGGGAGGACCTGGGAGGACCCGAATCACTATCTGAGGTGCAAATGTATCAGAGTCTCACTGTCTTCTTGTTGTCATCAAACTCATGCGCTGGACTGGGTTTTGACGTCATAGTAGGTGACATCAAGGTTGGTACAGCTTGGAAGTTAGAATTAAACTTGGTTACTCCAAGCTCGATTTGAATATAATTCATCTGAAAGCTTCCTCTATTTTGGTGGGAGTTCTGATTGGGCTACATGCGACGTAGACATGTCTACGTGGCCGCCATTTTGGTCATCCAAGTAAGGAAAATAATAATATATATTATAGATACTAGGCTAACGGGTGGATACATAGATCCGATTACTTTCCCATGCCTAAACCTAGCCATCAACCGTGTGTTGCTCGTCACCTCCCGCCCCCGCCCCCCGCGCCCCGGTGATCGCAAATCTCATCATCGCTCTCTCCTCACCTCCCACCTCCGGCCATCGTCAACCTCGCCGTCGACGTTGCCCTCTCCTCACCTCCCGACTCCGCCCGTCAGGAACTGCTCCGTTGCCCTCTCCTCACCTCCCTCCTTCGGCCGTTGTGAAGCTCGTCGTTGCCCTCTCCTCACCTCCCAGCCTCCGGCCATAGGGAACCACGCCGGTCAGTGGCGGAACCGGGGGGGGGGGGCGCCCCCCCTCCCTGGCAACCCCGGAAACCCACCTCCCCCATCAAAGCATTGGGATAGGGGAAAAGCCCAAGGGATATTGTGATGCTACCAAAGAGGAGCAATGTAGTTATTGTGGATGCTACCAAAAAGACAAAAAAGTATTTAGTGGGTTTGTTGTTGGGTTTTGTCTTATTCTAGAGGGAGTGGTTAAGATAAACTAGGGAAGATGACACATTTAAGATGGATGGAGCTTGAGGCTGTTTAAGCCAGAGAGTTTGGATTTTTATTCAAATTTAGGATATACATATATGAAAAACATGCTGTCAATCCCCATATAGATACTATCCAGGATGTTGCTCCTATATCTTAGCCGTTTAATTTCTACATCTAGCTATCTATTATATAACATCAGATGCATTCTATTAGACGATTGACGAAGCCCGATCCAAATTTTGTTACGATATATGAGGCGGTCGAGATGAAGCTATATGGAAGGGAGCAGTGGTGGATGGTGGTTACCCGGTGTTAGGAAAGAGAGAGAGAGAGGAGTAGTGGGGGTTGGTGGTTATCCGTGCCATGTGACACGGGGGTCCACCTAATATATTATAAGCTAAAGATCCAAAGTATTTCTTATTATGGGTTAATATCATATTTCACCTTAAAAAATTCTAAATTTCGCATTTCATGTCATATTCTTTCGTATATATTATTCTTCAGGGTCATGTTATATGCTCATGGAGTTAATTTCATCCAAATATAAAGCGAAAAATTTGAATGGGTTTAATCTGCCTCATACTAGGCTTCTATCACACCATCATACCAAACGTTAAAATTTGTTTGAATATCATCCAACAGGTTTAGTTTGCCTCATACTAGGCTTAGTGAGTTGGCATTGGTCTTACCAGTTGCGACTGCAACCGTTGAGAGAGCTTTCTCTTCGATGAAAATTATCAAGTCTGATTTGCGTAATAAGATGGGAGATGACTGGATGAATGATTGCATAGTAGTATATATCGAGCGGAAATTTTTTGAAATTATTCAAAACGAAGTCATTTTGCAACTTTTTAAAAAAATGTTAAAGTGTAGGATCCAACTTCAACCTCTTAATCACAGAACATAGTACATTACATATATTTTAATATTTGTATTGTTTTTATTACTTAATGTTTGATATTGTAATTCTAGGGTACCTTTTGCATTACTTAAAACAAAAAAAAATCTGGTATTTTTATTTTAGATTTCGCCCCCCCTTAAATGTCATCCTGGTTCCGCCACTGACGCCGGTGCCCTCTCCTCACCTCCCTCCTACGCCGTCGTGAAGCTCTAGATATGTTCATGCGTGACGATCTCTTGGAGCTCTTCTCTGGTAATTAGCACCTTTTCTCTTTTTTGGCTATGGCTTTTTCTAGTTGCTGAGCTTGGATCAGGGTTTTGGGGGTTTATATGTTGATTTTGAGGAGCTTTGGTCGATTGAGTTGGTTTGGTGGATTGATGGCTGGATTTGGTTCAACTTGAGTGGATTATCTCATATGGGGGATTTTGAGAGCGGAAATTTGGATTGTTTTTACTAGATCTCTTTGGTTGGGGGAGTTTTTAGTGGTTGAAGTTTTCTTGGTCGTGATAATTATTTCTTTCTGTTTTCTTATCCACAGATGATGATACTCTCATATGGTAGGTTGTTTTTATGGCCAAAAGACAATCTTTTTTCTTTTTTTGTTTGAGAAATAATGGTTGACAAAGCCTTTTATGCATTTCACTATTTTTTTAACAGTAAATGTGTTTTTTTGGTGAAATTTTGCAATAGGAGTATTGAGCAAGAGATTAGACGAGAGCTGATGCCTTCTGATTGGATTTTTACTCTTCAGGACATTTTAAGTGAACAACTACTATTTGGAGGAATTGCTTTATGTAGATTTTTAACCTTGGACCTAGTTGTTTCTTGATCCCCTTCCTATTGATAACATCGGGGTCAGTGTTTCCCATTATTAGACAACTTATAAATGGTTAAAGTTGTATGGTTTGGCTTTTCTTTTTTTTTCCTTGATGATGCACCTAGGATTTCTTCCTGTGGGTGATAACATCTTTTCTTTGGTGCTGAGCATTTGCTTTGTCTTTTCGGTATGCTTTCACAGGCATTATCTTCTTTGTATTTTTGCTATGTCATTATGGATATTGAGCATCCTATCAAGCTTTATTTTGTCTATCTATCATATCTCCATATAACAAGGCAAATTACAGAAGTTTTTACTGGCATCTTTATACTTGATGCAATCCTTTAGATAATTAGTGAATTTTCTTCCACATTTTACATCTGTCTAGTGTGTCTTCCATGGTATTCTATCATTATTCATTGTATGATAGATTCCATTGTAGTCAATGAATCATTTGATGCATTTACTTCAGAAAATAACTTGCATTAATCAGCTAAGTGGTGAACTGATGTTTAGATTCCATTGTAGTCAAATGTTGGCTTGGAATTAATGAAACTTTTGGCCTTGGATTTGGTTGCATGTAGGTGCATAAAGTCTGTGCATCTTCTTGATTTAACCCATTTCAAAGAATAAAGAGATGCATCTCAAGGATTTAAGCTCATACTATGTCAACATCCAACTTGACAACCAACGAAATGAGCTCATCTTCCAGCAGTTTCTTGATCTTCCTGTCAATGCTGGGCTATGCTAGATGGAAGAAGCTACTGGGTCCGTAGTTACCGATAACAGCGGCCATGGTTGCTAAACAGTAAATCTACTGGCAAGCCATAGTCCAGTTATATTTTTCTTCATGAAGGGTCTTTTTTCCCTTTCTTGCAACTGAAATGGATGTTACAAATTGTGGTAATGATGAGTGTATTTTCTTTCTCCTGTACTGTTGTAAAATTTGTTCCTTACTGAACTTTAGTTACAAAATGTGCATAACAAGCCTCTTATTTTTGCCATTGCTCAATCCCCAATGATAGTTTCTGTCAAGTCTCAAAATATGGTTGCTAGCTTGAAAGTTGAAACCATTCATGAGTGTGTAAGAAGAATCCACTAATTTGTTGTTGGAAGATTTAGCTTCCAATTACTGATCAGGTTTGGCTTTTAACGAGTAGATCACCACCGTTCTTTCTGATATTGTTGTTCCCTGTGCTCCTTTTAATCCTAGACTCCAAGATTCAAAAAGAATAAAAATAGAAGAAAATAAAAAAGACAATCAATAATCTCTCTACTCTTTGAATTGATGACAACAAGATTGCACTGGCCATTGGGCGGTGGGCCTCAGGCAACCTGAGCTACCAACAGAATTTATCACAGCTGTCAAAGATTTGAAAGTAGGTAATACAAGTAAAAAATTTGCAGTTAAAATACATGTTGTCAACCCTTTACATGCCCATATTCTAAAACAGAAACAAAAATGCCTTCTTGTCCACTGAGGTGCAAGTGCAAGGGCCCCTAATTGACAACATAAACAAGTTGCAACTTCAATGCCATGAGCTATACACATCTTATTCATATTGGTAGATTACAATACAAAAAAGACAATCATCTCACATATCGAATACATAAGTCACCTACTGATTACAGAAACACTTAAACAAATATAGCTGTTACAATAATGATCAACACGTAAATGATTATGTGGACCTCAAACTCTCTCAATGCTTGAACATAAAGATTTAGTGCATCAACTTTTGCATCAACAGCCAAATCATGTGCTTGAACTGTTCCTCGTGAGGTCGATGGTGAGTCTGCTGGTCTGAGGGTGATGATGAAGAAGCTGACATTGAGCCTTGAAACCATTCATGTCCCAATGGCAATAGGAACATTAAAAATCAGTCTAGCAGATCATTGTGAATCAAATTTTCCTGCTGATCTATGCGAATATATGGGTGAATGTTTAAGTTAAAAAATATAAGAGAAGAGATATGTATATAGCTCAACCATGTTAGAACTTAGAACATGACACACGCATGGGGATGAAGAGAGAATAGTTGCAATCATATGCATATTGCAATCAAACTAATCCAAATAGTCATTTATTTATAAAGATGAGATCATAATTATTGTATCAGTAAGCTTAACCTCTGGTTTTATCTATGCAACTCAATAAAAAAACATAGAAAACTAAGATCTTTGACATGTTTTCCAAGTAATAATACTAGGCATGGAGCAATATTTTTATTAAGCCACTAGCATAAGCCAAACAACAAAAAACAAAATGAAGAAAAAAAGAGACTTTTCGTTACCAGTTAGGCCAAACCTGATCCAAGCTGAAGAAATTTTATGTTGCAATTGACAGCAAGGGAGTTAATTGGTTGCATTATACAAACCCCACCATTGAATCCAAAGATATTCACAGTGTAGTAACAGTTGTTAATGGAAAATAAACTATTCAGGGTTCTATCATTCATTATCTTCTTTTGGGGCATGCAGTCTTTTACCATCTTTCTTCATGTCTGATATTTGATCATTAAAGCACAGACTATGAGATGGTATGGATTCACAAGAAAATTATCTAGTCACAATGTTAGAAGGTCAGAAGCACATCAATTGTTATATAGCTTGTGAGCTGTTCTGTTTAGGTTCATGAATCATTTTAGGTTGGGACATCCTCCATGCTTATCTCCCCAATTAAGGCATCCAACTCAATTGTCACCTTTTTCTAAGTCATCCAACTCAATTATGCGCTGCAACTTTAGATCACGGCTGTGTGGTTCATCCACAGAGGGACAGAGAGAAGCCTATCAATCCTAATTAGAAAGTTGTTCCTCAAAAACCCATCAAGAAGCCCAGTGCAGAAAATTAGGAAAAAAAACAAAAAACACATAAAGAAACACCGCACCTGCGTGAACTTCGCTTGCTCGGACTCCTCGTCGGTGGAGGGCGAGGCTACAACCGACGAGGTTGACGATGGTTGGCGTCGACGACAGGAGAGGCGCCGGCGGTGGGGATGGCGAGTAGAGGAGAGGGCATTCCAGAGAGGAGAAGGAGAGGGCGATGGCGAGTATACGAGAGTGAGAGGGTGTTCCGGAGAGGAGATGCAGAGGGCGATGGCAACAATTAGTTGAGGAGAGTGAGAGGGCGACGACGACAGTGTTTCGGAGAGTCGGAGTCGAGGGCGACGACAACGATGAGTAGAGGAGAGTGAGAGGGCGATGGCAATGGTGTTACGGAGAGTTGAGGGCGACGACGAGGTTAGGGCTTTTCAGTATAGGGGAGAGTGAGAGGGAGACGGTGTTCCGGAGAGGAGAGGGAGAGGGTGACGGCTACAGAGAGGGAGAGGGTACGTGAGGGCGACGACGAGGTTAGGCCTTTTCAGGAGAGGGGAGAGTGAGAGGGCGACGGAGAAGGAGAGGGTGACGGCAAGGTTAGGGCTTTTAAGGAGAGTGAGAGGGCGACGGCAACCGCAACGGAGTGGGAGAGGGTAACGACAAGGCTATGGAGAGGAGAGGAGAGGTCGGCGTTCAAGAGAGGGGAGAGTGATTGGGTGACGGTGAGTCGAGGGCGACGCTAGGGAGAGGAGAGGTCGGTCAGTGAGTTGAGGGAGAGGCGACGCTAGGGTTTGATCAAATCTTGGTAGTGGATCGGATCCCACTATAAACCCGCTAATCCGACGAGTAGAGGGGAGGGTGTTTGCAACTCTTGCATTTAAAACTTTAAAACAAAGTCCCCACGTCAGCATGTGTTGTGTACATGGCCCCACAGCCATGTACACAAAACATTTTCCTTTTGGTGGAATGTTATTATTATTTTATTTTGAGCAAAAGAGGAGGTTAAAAACCCCTGAATGTATTAACCGAAATAAAACTTTCTAGACATTTCTGAAGAGGTCTGAAAAACTAGAAAACAATGATTACAAATAAGGTGAGAAGAGAAATGCGAAGCAGAAAAAGACAACTAAAACATTCTCTATAAGGTAGAGCAAACAAAAAAGAGATAACTTAGATGTTAGAGACTTGTTCTATGATGATATCCTCTTTCTCCAATGTTATGTTCAGCATTTTGTGCAAATGAAATAGCTTCCAACTAGGCCTGTCTCCAATCCACCAAATGAGAGAAGCAATAATGCTCTTGAAGAGTTCTTCACTTGATTTGCATTTAGAGTTAAAAATTATGTTGTTTCTTTCGAGCCATAAACCCCAACAAACATCAACAATAACACAATCCCAACCTTTTCTTTTCTTCCTTAGAACTCTCTTGTCTCTCCAAAGCTCCATAAAGATATCAAGCTTCCAAGGTGGCCTTTAATCTTCATACATTGTTTGTATGTACTCCAATGATTCCTTGAAAAAATGCAGCTAAGAAAAACATGGTTTACAGTTTCAAGTGTAGAGGTGCATAGTTTACGTAATCTATGATTCCCTTTCCACCACTTTTTCAGAAGGTTAGTGGGAATCTTGTTGTTGAAAGCCAACCAATTGAAAGCCTTAATTTTTTAGAGGAAGTGACATTTTTCAGAAATGATTCGGCGGTAGAGATCGGACACCTCCATCATTCAATAAGGAATAAAAGGTTTTGACTATGAATATAACCAGATTTGTCCCATCTCCATTTTCTGCAATCATCAAATCTCGAGAGTTGCACATTGTGTACCTCATGTTTAAGCTTCATGTAATTTAGTTGATTCACAACATTTAGCCGTTGATTGAAATGAATCTTGCATCTACCTCCTCCAAGAGCTTCTTGAACTGTCATGCATGATTTACTACACATTTGGGATAGTTGAGGGAATAGATAAGCAAGAGATATGTCATTCAACCATCAATCATACCAAAAAAGTGATGATGTTCCATTACCAACTTTCACAAGAAGATATGTTTCAAAGGCAATTCTAGTCTTCATGTGCGTGCAGTGGATCGTCGGAGGAAGATGACGGCAACTGAACTCGCGCATGGGGTAGATCGTCGGAGGAAGACAAGGCGACGACAACTGAACTCGCGCATGTGCATGGTAGCCCTCAATAGCATTGGCATATAATGGTATTTCAGTCTTTTAGTTCATTAATACGTGACAACTAATACCACGATGGGGTTTTCACCTTAAAAATTAAGCTAATGGGGTTTTTGACAATAATTTTCATTAATATGGTGTTATCACCGATTTACTATTATATTAACTCATATGCAGAGAAGGTAAAGAATAATAAGCACTAATAAATTGGTGATTGAGTTGATCTAGTGCTCTGCTGGCAAACACTATCCTTGGCTAATTTTGCGGGTACAACTAAGGCTTTCTTATTTGACTCAATTTCCAGCTGATTTGAATAATTTTCACTGTTATCAGCCCCCCTCAAACTGTGCGTGGGAACAAGGCAGAGTTTGTGTTTTGACCGCTCCAAATCAACACAAGCTTGTGGCTTGGTGAATATGTCAGCAATACACTATCCTTGGCTAATTTTGCGGGTACAGCTAAGGCTTTCATATTTGACTCAATTTTCAGCTGATTTGAATAATTTTCACTGTTATGAGGCCCCCCTCAAACTGTGCGTGGGAACAAGGCAGAGTTTGTGTTTTGACCGCTCCAAATCAACAGAAGTTTGTGGCTTGGTGAATATGTCAGCAATCTGAGATGAAGTTGGAATATGATGTGTGACTAACAATCCAAGTGAAACTCTTTCACGAACATAGTGATAATCTAACTCGATATGCTTGCTGCGAGCATGGAATACATGATTAATAGTCATGAAGAGAGCTTAGATTATCACAAAATAAAACTGGAGCATAAGAGAGCGAAACATGAAGATCATGTAGAGGAAAAGTGATCCATGTTATCTCAGATGTGGTTTGAGCCATTGCTCCGTACTCTGCTTCAGAGTTGAAGCGAGGAACAGTGGGCTGCTTTTTAGCACTCCATGATATAATATTGCTTCCAAGATAAGTGCAATGTCATGATGTTGATCTTCTAATTAGAGGGCATCCGACCCAATCAACATCTAAAAGGTCATACAAATCAAAAGTACTCTTTTGCTGGATGTGGAGACCTTGATTAACAGTGCCTTAGACATAGCGCAACATTCATCGGACCATAGAGAAATGATCTTCCGTTGGCGCTTGCATAAATTGAGAGACGTAGTTGACACTAAAAGAAAGATCATGTCTCGTTATAGTTAAAAACTGTGAAGCACCAACCAATGAGCGATAATGATGAGGATCTTTATAAGGATTGGAATTTGAGGTAGCCTTGAATTTCTGAGACATGGGTGTAGCAATAGGCTTACATTCATCCATTAGATCACGCTCCAACAAATCAATCACATATTTTGATAGATGAGGAACAAGGCCACCAAATACGTCGGACACTTCAATTGTTAAGAAATAATGCAGCTTGCCGAGATCCTTCATTGCAAACTCGATATTTAACATTGACACAAACTCATCAAGTACTACATTTGATGTGCCTGTGAGTAGTACATCATTGACGTAAAGGAGTAAAATAATTGTGCCTTTGTCTAAATGTTTTTTTTTGACGAGATGAGCCCGTAGGTTGGTGTAAAGCTACAACTTAACAAGCCCAAAACATAGGGTTTAGGAACACCTCCTAACACACCCTACCTTGGACCTCTCTTAACTGTGAGGCCAAGTCACATCCCCAAAACTGGGCATTCCAGTGCCCTCTCGATTCTCTTGTGAGATGATCTGCAACCTCATTCTCTTCCCTGGGGATGTGGTGAACATGTATGAGGACTCATTCCTCTAACCTGGGTCGACTGCGTAGGTCGAGTGCTATTTTCCTGTTTGTCTGTTTCCGCGTCGAGCATGATCAGTTGATCGCATTGTTGATTTTGGACCCCAAGGGCAATTTGGTACAATTGCACTTTGTCGGTCGATTTTACACCCGCGTAGTGTACACACTGCCTTGGATTGATGTATGAGATTGATTAGAACCTTAGGGGTGCTTGTGATCGGAAGATCGGAGCTCAATCGTGAAAGATCTAATCGGATGGTTGAGATCGGTTCATATCTCTATATAAACCCCTCCCTTTTCTCTCTCTTCTCTTTCTTTTCTCTTTCTCTCTTCCTCTCTCTTCCTTGGCTGCCAACTGGGGCTTGGGTTGCCAGATTTTCGACGGCAAATCGCGGCGATCAGAGTTGGCGAATTGATAGATCGGCATCTCATCTATACATGTAAGTGTTTCTACCCCGATCAAGTGATTGGGTTTACCTAGGAATGCTTTGTGGATGTTTTAATATAGCAATACATGTTAGAAATGATTGTAACTTCATATTCTAGTCCTTTGTCATGTGTAGAAGTTTACTATTGAATCATTTCCGTATTCTTTCGGACGAATTCCGTATTTTAATCAGTTTTTCGACCAGATAGGGCTAGATCTGATATTTCACGATTTGAGTTCGGATTTTACATGAGTGTATCTCCTACCCTCTAACCGACATTCCCTCAAAGTTTGAGTGGATTCCATCGTTGTTTGATACATCAAATCCAATAAATTGAGTTCTATCAGTTTTGTCGGCTTTCAGCTGAAATAAGACAAATATGCTATTTTACCTTTGAGACCTTGATTTCTTGGTACCAATAGATCCCTCACCTTCAATCCTACATCACTGCAAAGTTTCATCAATTTCTGATGGATTTTGATAGATCAATCCAATAAATTGGATTTTTGACACAATTCGTGAGAACTGTTCACCCAGGCTCCACGGTCGACCGTCGCATAGACCGTGAGCCTTAGATCCCCAAATCGCACCTTAAGGTCGACCGTTGGATCGATATTCATTCATGACCCTTTTTACCCAGGGTTCACGGTCGACCGTGAGCCTATGTTGCCATTTTGGCTCTCCAGGATTGATGTTTCGATTGACCGTCGGTCTCTTCACCTCTTCTCAATGTCAACCGTGAGATCGACCGCTAACCGTTGAATACTGATTTTTGTGGTTCTTTGATTGGATTTGTTTCATGATAGGTACCCAATCATGTTAGGAAGCATGCATGCTATTATTAGTGTATTTTTCGACTGATTTGACGGGTGTTTTGGATGTGATTTAAATCATAGGTATAGTTTGTGCAATGTTGGATCTATATCAATGTTAGCATGCTATATATGCATATATGTACAACTACGAACCTATGTATGCTTATTGTGTGTATCTAATCCCAACGTGAGGCTCGTGGTTGAACCAAGAGAGTCATGCCCCTTGGGATGTGTAGTTTGGTTTCTGACGTTGCGCCGATGATAGTATAATTTAAGTACACTTCATGTTGAACTTTAAATTGTTGATTTGACATATAGTGACAGCTAGGCTAGATGCGTATATAGGTGCATGCATTTGGTTTCATTAGAAGCATAAGGCTAGGACGTGGGCGAATAGGGGTTTCGTCGATTCGAGGGCTCGGACAGCTCAGATCTAGCTCTAGAACCTAGGCTGGGTAGCAAGGTCTAGGGCGTGATTATGTTATTGAAATTCCTATGTTATCGAGGTTAATGTTAGTTGCCACAATTATGTTGTTATTGAGGTTTAGAGTTTGTGTCGTTTCTCCAAGGCCAAGTGCCAAGGATGGTTTTCAATGTCTTCGGCGTGTATCCCCGGGCAGTGATTTCCTTCTAGGTAACGGTGTTTCCACCTCAGTTCTGGTTTCTATTTCTCCCAGCGTGGTGGTGCCAGTCCCAGTGTGATCAGTTGAGAGAGGTGGGATCCCTTGGGAATCGATGGGGCCCCTCCCTTAGGCTTAGATGGAGAAACAACACAGATGATGTTTTCCTCCCTTTCAGTGTGCCGTAGTGTGGAACCCTACTGAGCTTGTTGCTCACTCCTATCCAGGCTGCGTTTTGCAGGTGCAGGTGCCAACTCTTCTTCTGTAGCACCAGCTGGACAGGCTTTTGGTGACGCATCGACCTCTGGAGGTGTTTGAGTAGTTGAGATCCATCTTATTCTGATAGATTACATTAATTTCCCACTTTGAAGATTTTTTATATCTATGTATAAATGTTTATTTGAGGATCAATCTGTATTAGTAAATGTGTATTACTTCTAAATGTATAAATTGAATTCGTGATCATTTGTAGAATGTTAAAATTACAGTTTAAACCCCAGATTCTAATTGTTCAAATTAGTTGTGATAATTGTAATATAATTGCGCCAGAATTGAAGTGAACAGGTTTAGGTCCCTCACGCCCCGGTCCGGATGGGTTTTCTGGGTCGGGGTGTGACATTTTGGTATCAGAGCAAGCTGTAGATCCCAGGGATAGGATTAGGCTTGTGGTTAAGGTTTTGAGTTTGGGATGAGATAGTTCTCTGTTTAGAACATCCTTGCATGTTTGTTTGCGCTAGTATGTGACTTGTTTTCTTTTTATTGATTGATGTTTTGTTTTGGTCTCTTACGAGTGCATACTTGTCGACTCTGGTAAACGAGAAAATGGTAGGGAGTCGGGCAAGCTATCCAGTTTTGGGTCACGGCGATGAGAGCAGCGAACACGTCGCTCGACGGGCCTTAGGGTCCATGGCAGCCCTGCCCCGGGCGTTTGCACCAAAGCCAGAACCGAGAATTGAGGTTGTAGTAGAGGGAGATGCTTCTTTTGTCGCCGAGGAGGTCTCTCCTCCACACGACCAGCGTGCTATTGCGACAGCAGTAATCGATTTGCAGAGGTTGAACCCGCCTAGGCTCAGCAGTGCGGGGGGCGATCCAGCGGTAGAAGCCATAGATTTGATGAAGAAGTTCAAGAATCCAAACTGCATCTCGAATCCAAACTGCATGTCCACCATCTTCAAAAACCCTAATTCTCCATTTTCTCTCTATGGGGGCCTCTAATTTTCGGCCAGAAAACTTCTTTATATAGGGATAGACTCAGCCCAAGTAGTAACACATCAAGTAGGACTCTATCTCTGATGTTTATGAAATTAGGTTTTCGCCTGGCCGATCGATCGCCCAAATTACCGATTGATCATCACTATTCACCGATTGATAGTCCGTTAGGCTGATCAATCGTCCACACCCGTTTCTTCAGCCAACTTCATCTTGATAATTCTGGAACTTCTGTATGGAATTTGGTGAATCTTCCAACATGAAAGGTGTTTCCCTCAGCGTCTTCTAGCTGTCCTCCAAATTTCATAAATTTAGGGATTTTTTGGAAATTATGACGAATTCTTTCCAAACTGACAGCGAAGCAGCATATTTTCAGCATATTAACTCTTTTCTGTATTTTCTATCTTGGATCTTTATTAAACCTGAAATCAACAAACAAACTATCAAATACAAACACTCTCGGTCTTACAAGGCTAAATTAAGGGGTCAAATTATGAATATTTCATGACTTATCACACCCCCCAACTTACACTTTGCTAGTCCTCGAGCAAAAAAAAGATAAAAAGAAAGAAATCTAACTAACCACTTTTGTAGGTCTCATGATTGCACTTAGCATGTGCAACAAGCCTTTAAACCTCCCAAGTGAAGGAGTTATAGTCTCATGAGGGTTTTCAGGGATGACACCCACAAACATTTATATAATATGCCATTAAAAATCAATCATAATACTCATTAACTCAAATGCATTAAATAGAAATATTATCTATAAATATACCCTTCAACTCATACTCACATAAAAAAATTGTAAATCAAAATATGTCATAACATATTTAAGACACTTTAATATATTTAATCATGACTAAAAACAACTCTAACACTCCTATGTGTGAATAAGGTTTCACATGCTTCAGAGCATCAATTATATATGAACACTATAACTATTCAAGATTACAATCCTATACCAGCACATATTTTCCACTTATCACATAGCAATCTATGTCTTTATTTCTCTATTTTTTTTTTCCTTTTTTCATGATATGTGCAATCTTATGATCTCTTAAGCTTCTTCATGATCCATGTAACGAGGTTCAAGCCAGTGACTCCTAAACCAGACGGTTTTAGGGCACTAAGTGTAGAACACCCTTCAGACTCTAATGCTCAAATGATGAAGGCTACAAATCATAACTAGTCATTTTTCATGAATTTTAACTGTTTTACGCAAACAACACACCTTGTTAGGCACCTTACCCGGTTACTAAGTTGAAAATCCTTTTTTTCATACATATATTTTGCATATTCAGATAATTGCATGTGTTCATGTATTTTTTGTGAGATGACATAAAACCGTAAATCTATCATAATATCATGCTTATAATATAATATCATCTCTTTAACATGTGAAAGTGAACCTGTAAATTAGGATATGTCAAGTTATCCTTAAATCATGGTAAAAGTGTTAAAGTATAGATATAATGTCATGCATAACAAAAATTTACTATCTCTTATATGACATACAAGTCTCAGAATAATTCAGAAGATAAATTTCTAAAACAGACATATTTGTCAAATCATATCATAATTTCATCCTTTTGACATAATTCTAAAATATAAACATTAAATTCCTAAAATCTACCCCTAAATTAAATGTAATTGTCCCCAATTATACTAAGTTATAAAATAAATCAAACAATAACAAGGTAGAAATCTCCATAATATCGTGACATAAATAGTCGTATTCCGCATGGCGATCACCACACCGCCCACACAATGGAAAGATAGTCATTTACGAAATTCATGTCTCTAGAAAATACTAAAAGAATAAAGATCAAATATCATAGAATGAAAAATATAACAATAATAGCAAAAAGCCATCAAAATCATTGAAAATTTTGACAGAATCTCCTTTGTATTTATTAAATATGTAGCATGTACAATCATCCACCCATATCATATGCGAAAAAACTAAACATTAAAACATTAAAATAAATCGAATTATCCAAGCACAACACTCAAACTAGTCAACATCCTTAATATTGTCCTGATTTAAAATCGATACCGTCCGATCGGAAATCTGAGCTCTGTAGCATCTGGAACGCATCTCCCAACAATCTGACGGCTGAGAGTTCGCCAGAGGTGATCAACGATTAAACGGCTTCGCCGGAGGGCGAGAAAGGTATACGCAGAGTGGTGGATGCTCTGTGAACTCGCATATGGTGTTTGATCATGGGATTGTGGGCTCCAGGCGGTGAAACGACGAGGTGTAATACGTCGGAGTTGAGTGCCGACGATCCAGGCGTTGGAATTGGAGCCCAATTAAGTTGGGCTAAGCATGAATCAAATGGGCCTTGGAAGAGCCCATTAACTAATAGCCAAATGGAGGTGAGCCCATGTGTGTAGAGTAATTTAGTCCCACATTGGAAGTGGAAGAAATCTTTCACTAGTTTATGTAGTGTTTTGAGCCTCTAGGCTTTGAACACATGTAAGGACTAAAGTGGAAGAAATCTTAGGCTGCCCATGATTAATGGGCTGAGTCAGTTATCTCTTGGAAATTGATCTGGTCCGACTCTTGGGCTTCAAATGAATTGATTGAGTCAGTTATGACTCTTGGACTTCTGTGCAATTGATTGAGTCAGTTTCGATTCCAGTGAAATTGATTGGAATCTGACTCTTGGCTACCCTTGACTGGTCAGCTTCTTGATGACATGGCAGTCTATAATTGGTTGTCGTTGCTGACGAGGCGTGCCTTTTCATCTCCCTTAGTGGCTGATCAACTTCCTCCCTCAGCCTATAAATAGGACCTATTCCAGCCCTTTAGAAGCTAAGCTGCATGCATCCATTTTTACACACCACTCACTTGTAGAGGGTCCTGAAGTCTGAGAGTATCGTACCAACGAAAGCTTGAGGGGCGATCGGAGGCCGGCTTCTTTCCATTCGCGCAGGAGATCGTTGTACCCTGGGAGTTCCTTCCTTGAAGAACCAAAAGCACCGGTGGTGGGCAATACGAACTTAAGGGCACAGTGTGATACACTGGCCTCGATCAAGTTGCAGTTCTACATCGGTTCTTCTTCCTCCTCTTCGGCGTTTTTCCTTTCGTTTGGAGTTCTATCACCTATTTGGTAAGTGTATGGAATTTAGTTTTTTTTTTCTTCTTCTCGTTGTAAAGGATTCTTGCTACCTTAGTAAAAGGAAGATCCTAATTTCTTCTCCTTATTTCCAACACCCGGTGGCAAGCATGGTTTTTGATGATGGCGGAAGGATCGTGGCGGTCTGGGGAAGGTGCTGGACGTGGTTAGGGGCGGTGGGAAGCCATGGATGAGGAGATCGATGATGGCCGGCGGAAGCGGAGTGGCTCACCGGTGTCGGAAGAGATGGTATGGAAAGAAAAGGAGGATAGATGATGGTAGGTGGAAGCATGGCCGAGGTGATGGTGCTGGTTTGGTGGTGTAAGGAATCACGTTTAGATTCCATATTTATTGGCAATTTTATTGATTTAATCTTGAAATTAATTAGATTTGTATTATGGTTCATACAAGACTAATTGAAGATAAATTGGATCAAGTGGGATCAAATTGGCTCAAGTCAGATCAGTTAATGACAAAGTTTAATCACTATCGTTGGATTAGAGGGAAGCGGAATCGGATGGCTTGGGTAGATAACCTAGCTGTTGCTTATATATATTGGCATGTTGCTAAGAGAGAGGTTGCTCTCGGGACGGCTACGGAAAACACAGAGAGGAGAGAGAGCGCTGTTGAGGAGAAACTGAGAGAAGAGAAGGCCGGCCATGTGAGAGAAGATTGAGAGAAAAAGAAAGAGAGAGAGAAGAAGGAGAGAGAGATCTCGGCGGTAGAGAGAATAGTGAATGAGATTGAATGTGAGAGAAAAAAAGAGAGAATGGGATTGATGGCAGTGATGTCATAGTTGACTTGGTCCTGGGCTGTGAGGAGAAGACAGTGAAGACAGAAAGGTACGGCCGTCTGAAGGAGAGAAGAGAGGAGAGAGAGAGAGAGGCCGCGAGCGGAGAGAGAGAGAAGATTGAGTGCGCGGCTGTGTGGAAGAGACAGAGAAGAAGAGAGAGAAAATGAGTGAGAACATGCAATGAAGTGAGAGGGTATTCGTCATATCGATCAAGCCGACGAGTACAATCATATGGAGGCGATCAATCAAGAAAAACAGAGTTGCGAATCGTGATTCGAGGAGTCGAGCAAGTGCGAGGACGACGACGTGTATCTGGGGAGTCAGTACAGTGAGTTCGTCATAACTTGTGTAAACGGTACTCTTGTTTTTAGTGGATTGGTTTCGCCTGGTCCTGCGGTGGACCCGTGGTTTTTTTTTCCGTGAGGGTTTTTTCACGTTAAAAATCGTGTCTCTTGTTTCTTGCATATTTAATTTCCTGCTTATATCTGCTTCCGTGTATTTCGGATAATCTGTGGGGTCTATTTAATTTCAATTGGTATCAGAGCAGTACTTTCTCTAATTATTAGATTTAAGGCTAGAAGACAGAAAGTGATCCTAGCGACATTTAGTACCCATGGATTTACCCCGAGAAGGAGGTTCTTCTGGTAGACCACCTTTATTTGATGGCTCTAATTATGCCTATTGGAAAGCCCGTATGACCATCTTTCTAAAATCCCTTGATGATAAAGTTTGGATATCAGCTATGTCAGGTTGGACTCACCCTACTATTACTATAGATAATGTGACTGGACCTAAACCGTTTACTTACTGGAATAAGAAGGAATTAGAAGAGAGTGGATGGAATAATAAAGCAATGAATGCTATTCATAGTGCTTTGACTGTTGAAGAGCTTAGGAGAGTTTCCACCTGTACGGTTGCTAGGGATGCATGGCGCATTCTTCAAGTTACTCATGAGGGTAACTCTTCGGTTAAAATTGCTAAGCTTCAGCGTCTTATTACTTCTTTTGAACTTCTGCGTATGGATGAGCATAAATCTTTTGATCAATTTTATGCTAAGTTAAGTGATATTGTTAATTCTTGTCATAATCTTGGAGAACCTATGTCAAAATCTAAAATTGTTAGGAAGATTTTGAGATCTCTACCTGAAAGATTTAGACCTAAGGTTACTGCAATTGAGGAAAGTAGGGATATTGATAATACTGATGTTGATGATCTAGTTGGTGCATTACAGACTTATGAAACTACTTTTGAGCGTCCAAGGAAACAGAAAAATCTTGCTTTAAAGGTTAATAGAGATTCTGACAGTGACTCTAGTGATTCTGAGGAGATGGCTTTGTTAAACGAACGCCTTAAGGAGATTATGAGAAAGGAAAATCTAAAAACCTTAGTGCTAGATCAAGGCAAGAACAATAAAGAATTTTCTAAAAGCTCTAATAATAGAAAAACTGATGGAAAGTTTGAAAGGAAATCTCGTGCTAAGACAGTGAGGTGCTATGAGTGTTATGGAATGGGGCACATTGCTAAGGATTGTCCTAGTAAGAATGATACTAGAAACAATGACAAAAGAGGTAAAGTTTTGAAAGTGACTTGGGATAACACTGATTCTTCTGACTCTAATGAGGATGAATATGAGTATGATGATTCGAATAATTTTACTGCTTTTCTTGTAATTATTAATAATGCTTATTGTTCTATTGATGACATTGATTCAGAGTCTGATGATGATTTAGCTGATAAAGATGTTGAGACTATTCGTGCCTTATATAGAAAAGTCAATAATGCTTACAATGACTTGGCTGACAAGTATGATGAGTTGAAGAAATCCAGATCTGAATTGAAAAGGATGCTTAAAGTTTCTGATAAAGAACGAGTTATTATTGAACTTGAGTTGACTAAAGCAAAATCTGAAAATGACTCTCTTCAAGTTGAACTTGAAAAATGCCGTAAAGACTTGCATGATTCTGAAGTGTCAATAACTGAACTAGTCGATAAAGTTAAATCTTCTGAAGAAAAACTCAATGCTTCTAATCAATTGGTCGAGAAGATGAATAGAGGTACACAAAAACTGGATGAAATATTAGGAGCTCAAAGGACCATCCCTGCAAAATTCGGATTGGGCTATGTTGGTGAGTCCTAATTCTAGAGGCAAAGGAATATTAAACTCCTCCACTGTTAAGTTTATTAGAGCTGAAAATACTTTACCTACTATGAGTGTTTCTTCTCATGCTATGCCTAAAAGAAAATTTCCTACTTGTCATTTCTGTGGTAAAGTAGGACATATTAGGCCTTTGTGCTATAAGCTTATTGGGTTTCCTAATTCTATGAATTTCACCAAGCTTGTGCCTGTGAAGCGAACTCAGTACTTTCATAACATGTTTCCTACTACTAATTCAAATTCTTTCTGCATGCATGTTATGCGCAACTATATTAGTTATGTGAAACCTACGAAAACGAGGTCAATTTGGGTTAGGAAGAGTGACTTTAGAGGCTCAATATCTAATTCTGTCATACATACCCCTGATGTCTGTAGGACCGCTCAGGGGTCTCTCATTGATTGATGTCCTCATCTGGCCATAGACTAGGTTGTATTAATGTTTATATTTGCCCAGTCTATGCTATTTTTTGTTTTTTTTTGTGTTTCGTGTGTAGTTTGCTTTACGAGTATATATATATAAAATAAAAAAAATATTTTGGGTCTGTGATTGCATAAATGATAAACATACCTTGTATCTGGAGTCTTTTTGTCATGTTTAGGATAGATGTGCATGGATTTGATGGTCTTGTGGCGGTACTCTAATTTTGATACTTGTTTTCTGGACATTCAGCTCATGATATTTAATCCAGTGCACAACTTTTGTATGTGATGCCTTGCTCATAGCCTTGAGGATAGAAAATCGGGTTACCCTCATTGTATCATTTTAAATCGTCTGCGCTATTATGTTCACATTTTATAAGGACTAAAATTTTTAGGGGTTATAATCTCAATACAGGCCCCTAATGCTGTGTGCTAAGGCTAACCCTATATGTATGTGGAAAAGGCTGCCGGGAAATGAGAGCGAAACTTCCCATTGTGTGAATGTGCAATGATCACTTCACTTGTTATTCAAAAAAAAAAAAAGGCAAAAAAGAAAAAAAGAAAAAAAGGGAGAAGGTTGTCTCCCCATGAGTGAAGCCGTCACAATGCTATTGGGGCCTTTTACCCTGATCATGAAGGGTTTTGGCTTGAGTTTAGAGTCCTTATTAGTCAAGGTCTCCATAGTTTACGTACAATCCCCTGGTCGATAACCCGAGTTTTTATTTTTCAAGTAGTTGTGGACAGTGCATTGTGTATTTGAAAGTCACACACACTCACTCATGTCTGGCTGTCCACTATATGTATCAATTTTCTGAGTATTTGGTCCTATGGCGATTCATTCTTATGCCTACTATGTCTATGTGATGATAGAAAAGTGATTCAGTATTTGGTTGAGGCAATGTTTATTCTTACTGCATACAAGGCTTATACTCAAGAGAATTCTATTTTTCCTATGTCCAGTTAGCAACTCTCATGATTTGGACTATTCTGCTCAATATCTGTCTTCTGTGCTGGATTTTATTCCCAGTTTCCCTTCATTTTTTTATTTCTTGTGCTCCTTTGGTCAATCTGTGACAAAAAGGGGAGTAGTATATCATGGTATATCGTATAAATGAGTGGTATATTGTATGCAATGCTCTATATATGTTGCTGAATATGTTGCTGACTTGAGGGGGAGCTAAATATATATATGTTACACTTGAGGGGGAGCTGGATATATATATTACTTAATTGAATTTATCTTCACAATGCATTTCACGGGTATTCTTGTGTCCTGCATGTGCAGGTGACATGTTCATATTAGTTCTTATATTGAACTATATTAGGGTGTTTTGTATCTAACTTTATGGTTTTGTCACAAAATTGCCAAAGGGGGAGATTGTAAGGAATCATGTCTAGATTCCATATTTATTGGCAATTTTGTTGATTTAATCTTGAAATTAATTAGATTTGTATTATGGTTCATACAAGACTAATTGAAGATAAATTAAATCAAGTGGGATCAAATTGGCTCAAATCAGATCAAATTAATGACAAAGTTTAATCACTATCGTTGGATTGGAGGGAAGCGGAATCGGATGGCTTGGGTAGATAACCTAGTTGTTGCTTATATATATTGGCATGTTGCTGAGAGAGAGGTTGCTCTCGGGACGGCTACGGAAAACACAGAGAGGAGAGAGAGCGCTGTTGAGGAGAAACTGAGAGAAGAGAAGGCCGGCCATGTGAGAGAAGATTGAGAGAAAAAGAAAGAGAGAGAGAAGAAGAAGAGAGAGATCTCGGCGGTAGAGAGAATAGTGAATGAGATTGAATGTGAGAGAAAAAAAAGAGAGAATGGGATTGATGGCAGTGATGTCATAGTTGACTTGGTCGTGGGCTGTGAGGAGAAAACAGTGAAGAGAGAAAGGTACGGCCGTCTGAGGGAGAGAAGAGAGGAGAGAGAGAGAGAGGCCGCGAGGGAGAAAAGGGGAGAGAGAGAGAAGATTGGGCGTGCGGCTGTGTGGAAGAGACAGAGAAGAAGAGAGAGAAAATGAGTGAGAACAGGCAATGAGGTGAGAGGGTATTCGTCAGATCGTTCAAGTCAACGAGTACAATCAGATGGAGGCGATCAATCAAGAAAAATAGAGTTGCGGACCGTGATTCGAGGAGTCGAGCAATTATGAGGACGACGACGTGTATCTGAGGAGTCAGTACAGTGAGTTCGTCATAACTTGTGTAAACGGTACTCTTGTTTTTAGTGGATTGGTTTCGCCTGGTCCTGCGGTGGACCCGTGGTTTTTTTTTCCCCGTGAGGTTTTTTCCATGTTAAAAATCGTGTCTTCCTTCTTGTGCCTGTTTGATTTATTTTATATCTCTGCTTCCGCGTATTTCGGATAATCTGTGGGGTCTATTTAATTTCAGGTGGGATGGGGGTGGCGGATGGGGCCGGACCAGCGGAAGAAGAAGATCGGGTGTCGGGGATCGAACCAGAGTGTTGGTAGGGACGAAGGGCAACGATCGATCGGTGAAGATCGGGCACAGTGAGGAGATCGGGTAATAGGCACGCGTTTTATTTAAGTTAATTATAACTAAATCAAATAAATGTTTATAAAATCCTAAAAGCATGAGAAAAAATTCTAAAAAATCTAGGAAATTTTCTTAAAAAATAAGGTAAAATCTAAAAACTATTGGATTGCCTCCCAGTAAGCGCGAAATTTTACGTCTTTTGCTAGACGTCCCTAAGAGATATCAGTGATAGCAAGGATCCGTCAATACGACGGACTCAAGCACATCGCCATGAGCGATGTCCTCCACATAGTGTTTTAGTCTATGCCCATTAACAGTGAAAATTTCATTTGTGGCTGGATTTGTAATTTCTACAGCGTCATGTGGAAATACACTATTTATAATGAAAGGTCCAGTCCATCGTGATCATAATGTTCCTGGGAAAAGCCGCAATTTCGCAAAGCCAAACTTTTTGCCCAACTACAAAAGTCCTCCTTGAAATGTGTTTATCATGGAAGGCTTTTGTTTTGTCTTTATAAATTTTGGAATTCAAATAGGCAATTTTGCGAATTTCCTCAAGTTAACATAAACTCAGTTTCCTGTGTGCAGTGATGGCATTTGTATATGTGTTGAGCTTTTTGATGGCCCACATAGCATGATGTTCTAACTCTACTCGCAGATAGCATGGCTTACCAAACATTAATCGATATGTGGACATACCAATAGGTGTTTTATAAGTTGTCCGATAAGCCTAAAGTGCATCATCTAGCTTTATGGCCTAATCTGTGCGGTCTATGCAAACAGTTTTCTCTAAGATGCGTTTTATTTCCCTATTAGAGAGCTCTACCTGATCACTAGTTTGAGGATGATACAGGTGGCTACCTTATGTGTGACAGAGTACTTTCTAAGAAGGGAAGCAAAATGTTGATTGTTAAAATGAGAACCACAATCGCTAATAATCGCACGAGGACAACCAAATCGAGAAAAGATATTACTTTGAAGAAATTTAACCACAACTTTATGATCATTTGACTTGGTTGCTATAGCTTCTACCCATTTATACACATAGTCAACAGCTACAATGATATATTGAAAACCAAAGGAAGGTGGAAAGGGACCCATGAAATCGATACCCCAGATATCAAGGATATTGACAACTAAAATCGGAGTCTGTGACATCTCATTCCTGCGAGAGATATTTCCATTTTTTGACATCGAATACAAGGTTGACAAAAATTATGACAATCTTTAAAATTCGTGGGCCAATGGAATTCACATTGAAGAACTTTCGCAGCGGTTTTCTTTCCTGAAAAGTGACCACCATAGGCATGCATATAACAAAAAGTGAGAATGTCATGAACTTCTTACTTAGGCACACATCGTCGAATTACTTGATCAGAATAATGTTTAAATAACTCAGAGTCAGATTAAATATAATATTAAATCTGAGAAAAGAATCTATCTTTGGCATTTTTAGACCTAGAATCAGGAAGTTTGCTTGAAACAAGATAATTAACTATATGAGCATACCAAGGCTATGAAATTTGAGTAACCTGAAAGAGGGTCTCTTCTGGAAAACAAGCATTGACAAGAGTTTTGTCAAAGATATGTTCCAAAGGAAGGCGGGACAAGTGATCAACAACTACATTTTCCGAACCTTTATTATCCCTAATTTCAAGATCAAATTCTTGCAAAAGCTAGATCCATCGAATCAGTCTAGGTTTGACATCCTTTTTGGTTAAAAGATATCTAAGAGCGGCATGATCAGTATAGATAAGAATTTTGGAACCTAAGAGGTTGGCACAGAACTTTTCTAAGACGAATATTACTGCTAATAATTCCTTCTCAGTAGTAGTATAATTTAATTGAGATTCAGAGAGGGTTTCTAGAAAAGTCTTTGATGAATCGACGATCAAATCCAGCATGACCTAAGAAAGAACGAATTTGACGAACAGAATTCGGTGGAGGTAAATTAGCAATTAGATCAACCCTTGTACCACGTTTTGAAACAATGTGACCTAACACAATTCCTTCTTGAACAAGAAGTGACTCTTTTCTCAACTAAGAACTAGATTAGTTTCAATATATCGCTCAAGAACTTTAGAAAAATTGTCTAAATAAGATTCGAAAGAATTTTCAAACACAGAAAAATCATTCATAAAAACTTCAAGAAATTTATCAATCATATCAGAGAAGATGGCCATCATACACCTTTGAAAAGTCGCTGGTGCAGTTCAAAGACCAAAAGGCATCTTACGGTAGGCAAAAGTACCAAAAGAACATGTGAAAGTAGTTTTCTCTTGATCTTGAGGATCGACTGCAACATGGTTATAACCTGAATAACCATCTAGGAAATAATAATAACTCTGACCAGAAATTCTTTCTAATATTTGATCAATAAAAGGTAAGGGAAAATGATCTTTCCTAGTCAAGGCATTTAGTTTCCTATAATCTATGCAAACATACTGTTGAAATCAGTTTTGGCTAGACCAAAAGGTCGCAGTACCCACGGTTTGTTTGAGCCAAAACAACATCAGATAGACTCAAGCAAGCTTAAAACATATTTAAAATGCCCGATAAATGCTTGTCCTAATTTTGATGGCATCCAGGGGCATTTGGGTAATTTCACCCGCCCAAGGGCGTATTACGAATTTGGGTCAAAATACAGGCCTGGACTTCCTATTACATTCTACAGTGACCCTGCATGGCTTTGACGGCACCCTAAATAAGCCATATGAACGCAGGAGTATTCTAGTAGTTTTACTGTAACATCTAGTCCCAGGGGTATCTTGGTCAATTCACACCCTCAGGGTACAATTGTCTGAAATCTGACCATTCCACCCTCCAAAATATTTCGGTCCAACATATACGACCGCTGAGGATATTGTGATAAAATTCCTATAAATATCCAGAATTCAAATAAACATTATGTACAGGGGTAATATTCACAAATGCCTTATTAAAGCTGGACAAATAATCGAATGTCGTGAATTTAAATGGACATGAAAAATGTTCAAATTATGATAAATTTGAAAATTCGAACATCACTTTCGAATTTCAAAAGAAAAATTCGTCAAAACACAAAAATCAGCAAATCTGCAATTAGGATGCATGGTTGGTCGTCCCTATATGTCCATACCATATAAAAAAATATGAAACCAGCATCACCCGTCCATACCACATAATAAAATAATAAAATCAGCATCCCTTTGATCCTGTTGTAGCTATCCTTATATAAAAGGATCAACATTCTCTAAATGCAATTAGCACCGTTTGATTAAGGGATCCATGATCCCATTCCATGCGAGGACATACACCTCTCGTGCCTATAACTAGAGGAGTATGGGGTGTGAAGAAGGGGGGTTGAAGATTGGTTGAAGAACGCCGGGAGGCTACGCAAGACACCCGGAAGAAGGTGATGAAAGCTGGTTGAAGAAGACGAAAAAAAGCTGGTTGAAGAAGACGTTGAAGGCTGGTGGAAGAAGCGGTGAAAGCTGGTTGAAGAAGACGGTGAAGGCTAGTTGAAGAACGCCGGAAGGCCGGAGGAAGACGGCGAGTTCCTGCCAAGACGTTCACGTCGGAGAAAGAGAGCTCGGAGGCTTGAAGACGAAGAGGTCCTGGTGACGCTCCAACGTTGCGCACCATCGGACGACGCCGATCCTGCCAACGCAGCCGGAACCCATCGAGACGCTCGCGTCTTTGGGTTGCCGCTGTAAGAAGCTCGTCGATCCCGCGGCTCAAGTTCACTCCCCCGCTCGCCGCGCGGCCTAGACCTCCAGCAAAGCTGCTCCAGCCTGCTTCCTCGACGTTCACGGAGATCGGGCCTAAGCTCTCCCTCTCTCATCGCCGGCGGCTTCGAAGACAAAGTTTCCTCTGTTTCCCCTGTTCCAGCCGACGTTTCTTCATCTCCCAGGCGATCCAGCGACGCAGGGATACAAGCCTACTCTGAAGGAGGACGTCCTCCATCGTCCTCCCAAGGCTGTTCTGGCTACAAAAAACGCCAGCCGCTCGCCGCATATCCCCTGTTCCAACCACGGTTCCCATGTTCCAGCCATTGCTGCCTTCTCGTCCAGCCTAGGTTTCTCCAGCCTTAGCTGACTTCGTTGAAGCCCAGCTGCCACGACGATGGAGATTGGATCCCGTTGGACGGCAACAACTTCCCAAACCCAGCGGACTTGAAGCCCCGGCGATAAACACACCTTGCATGGCAATGAAGGTGTTGGTCCATGGCCTCACGTCGTTCACTTTCTTTTCATTTCATTTTTTCTTTTTGTTATAGAAAAATGCTTTATCTTATTGGATCTAGAATCGGAGATGTTCCCTACGGGGATGTAAATGATGGATCTGCCGACTTGGCGATCGGCATATCCAGGGGTGTGGTGCATGCAATTTCTTGAAATGAAATTAAATATGATTTGCTCAGAAATAAAATAGAAATCTCGTCACAACGAGATCGACGTTTTATCCCCGAACACACACCATCCAGTAATCTGGCGCATCGGGATCTGCTCACCATTCTCATTTTCTACAACTGTTAAGCCTGATTTTTAGGAACTCCATGTGTAGGGCTGACTAAGTTGCCCTCAAATATGAGTTAGCTTATACTCCCAAACGCAGGAGTTGTCAAAGTTGAACAAGGGTGAGTCCCAAGATCATTTACCACAGGGAGCGATGGAATTTAAAACTAGGAACTTTAAATGCAAAAGAAGAAGAGTAAAAACTATTTTTGTGTTTTTTTAACAAAAAGGAAAGCGATAGAAGATGTTTTGGGATTTTTGAAATAAAGGTTTGTAAAGTTTAAAACATAAATAAAGTAAATAACGGTGAGATAACAAGTGGAAGAAGGTGTAGCCTCAACCTTCACTATCTTTCAAATTAGATGTACAAATTGGATCATCTAACACTTCACTAAGTTAGGATTCTTGTCGTCGAACCCTAACTAGGTAAATACGGCATTCAAGACATGTGTAGATACACAAAGGTAGAGGCCAATGGTTTGTCAAAACTTGTTTCTAGGTATGAAAATATCAAGAGTCACTAGTCATCGGCAACAAGATCATTAGTGGAATCTATACCCCTAACTACTAAATGGGCTAGCCTCAAGGTAGGCCAAAAGAAAGACTAAGGGACTCTATACCCTCAGAACTCAAGGCCTTTAGGTAACCCTAACTTAAGTCTTGCTAAAAAGAGAGGGATCTATACCTCTAATTCTAGACAAGACATTAGGATTAATCTAAATGAAGATATATCAAGGATGTAAAGGGATCTATACCTCTAATCACTTGATTCTAACAATTCTAGCATGCATCTCAAAGAAAATAGAGGGATCTATACCTCTAAAAGCAAAGAGAAGCTAGAGGAATAGAAAATGAAACAAGTATTGTAATCAAACCATTCTTTTCATTGAAATCAAACCAAATCCAAAATGTAATCCGATAGAAAGATAGATCGGGATGAGATCTACAAGTCTTTAGTTACACATAATACCAAATTTACAAAGAAGAAGAACAAAATCAAAGAAAATACCAAAGAAAGCTCAAAACCCTAAAGCCTCTTCTTCTCCTCTTTTCTCCCCTTCCACCAGCTGTTCCCCCTCCTCTTGGCTGCCCTTAAGTGCCTATTTATAGGCTTGAAGCATAGGATCCATTAAGAGGCTTAATGGGTTAATAGGATGTGGATCCAATAAGCTTTTGAGAAACCAAAATTCAGAGGGCATTTTCGGTATACAAACTTCATTTTTTTGAGAATGGCTATTTCTTGGAAAATTGTAGAGCTTTGAATGACCTTTCCAACGGTAGCTTACACCAGAAATTCAGATAAAACTAGCAAGAGTTATCTCCGATTTACTCCAGCTCTGTCCAATGCTTCATAAGTCAGCCGAATTTGGAGCCCAAATTCCGATGTGAAGACCACCTCTGACGAGAATGTCACTTGAGACATAATTGTAGAGCTTCAAATTATCTTTCCAACGATACTTTGTACGAAAAATTCTGATAAGAATTGAGCAATTTATGACCTTTTTACTTCAGCCCTGAAAAAATACGAAAACAGTAAAATCAGCAATGTTTCGGTTCTCGTTTGGCGTGCCAAATTTTGACCTGAACACAACTTGATCGAACCAAATATATGGGCTTCAAGTACACAATGAAATACACATGTTCAAGTATTTAAGCACATTTTTTTGGACTTATATGCTAGCATTTATGCATTGTCAAAGATCGCATATTATTCACTTAAGAATACGGAAAATGAAAGTGGCTTAGAGTGTCAAAATTTGATCTTTGAGCATTTAAGCGCAACCAAGTGCATGATCATCAAGTATACCATGAAATACACATGCTCAAGCTTTTAAAACAGATTTTTAGAGCGATTGTGGATGCATTTATGCCCTGTCAATGGATCACAAATCATTAAAGAAGAATACGGAATTTGAAAATCTACAACAATGTCATATTTTGATCCTTGACCTTTTAAACACAAATAACTCTTCTAACATCTCAAATATGGTGTACTACACATGCCCAAGCATTAAAATCAACATTTAAAGCAATTATACTTGAATTTCCACCTATTCACAAATCACATTTTTAGTTCAAAATTCAACTTCCAGTACATAATTTGTTCTTAAGAGTACGAAAAATCCCTAAACATGTCAATCACACCGAATTAACACCAATAACATACTAAGGGTGTAAATGATCCAGATACATGAAATTCATCGTAAATATGCATTAGATAACATAAATAAAGCATGATTTGGATATGAAAATCAATCAATTGAATGCATTATAAGCATCCAATCACACCCCCCAACTAGCTATCAGAAATTGGGTAACTAATACTGGCGTCAAGAAGTTTCACTACCTCTTTCATATTTGGATTGAGGCGGCCTTGCATCTCTCTAATAGTTTTGGATTCATCCTCGAGATGAATCTTGTGCATGCAAATTGAATGGCCAATACCTTTCAGATCGGCCATTGACCATCCTATGGCTTTCGTATGGAGTTTCAAAACATCTAAAAGTTTGCTCTCCTGGTCGCTCGAAAGTGAAGCAGAGATGATAACGGGAAAAGAGGAATCTGACCCTAGAAAAACATATTTTAGCGTTTTAGGCAGTGATTTTAATTCTAAATCAAGAGGTTTTTCCGGTGAAGAAAGTACAGGAGTAGAAGAGAGTGGTGGAAGTTGTTCGACCAACCAAAAAATAGTTTTTGTATCCGTTGTGCTCTGACCGATTGATCGACCGGCCGTATGGACGATCGATCGGTACTCGAACGATTCATTGGTATACTAGACGATCGATCAGTTGACCCGATTCGTGTGTTTCAATGTCATTGTGCAGTGTCCAGAACATTCTCAACATCATCATCAGAGTCATATTCTTTCAAAATATCAGATAATTCTTAAGAAATCGTAGCATATGATCTCTCATCAACACATTCAGTCAACGTATCAACATTAAAGCATTCATCATCAGCCTCAGGTAAACATGCAGTTTTAAAAATATTCAATTTAACATGCATGTATCCAATAGAAACATCGATCACACCAGCTTGATAGTTTATACAAGCATTAGCAGTGGCCAAAAAGGGATGTCCTAAGATGATAGGTACGGTCGTTTTGCAGTGGACAACAGGTTGCATATCCAAGACAACGAAGTCAACATGAAAGAAAAAATTATCCACTTTAACTAAAACATCCTTAAGATACCTCTAGGTGTTTTAATGGATATATCAACTAATTGCAAAATTACCGGTGTCTCTTTAAGTTCTCTCATACCAAATTCCTTCTAGAGGTAATAGGCCATAAGGTTCACACTGGCACCTAAATCTAGAAGGGCACCATCAATGTGGTAGTCTCATATACAACAGGGTATGGTAGGCGTACCAAGGTCCTGCAGTTTGGGTCACATCCCGACCTAGAAAACTCATCCAGACCGGTGCGTGAGGGTTCCTACTCTATTCAATCCATCCGTGGCGCATTTATAATATAATAGAGCAACTAAATTACCAATTAATCTGGGGTCAAAATTTAATATCTCTAATATGATTCAAGATTCTGATACAAGATTAACTCCAAAACATCATATTATAACTATAACAAAACTCCTCACAGAAGGAGATTATATATTTATCATCCAAAAAGAAGTAACTAGATCCCAAGTCCTCAAGCTCCTCGAGAAGTCGACGCGCCATCGCGTGCATGTCTAGTGAGTGCTACAGAAGAAGAGCTGATGCCTGGACATGCAAAACGTAGCCCGGGTAGGAGTGAGCAATAATCTCAGCAGGTTTCTATGCTACGACACTCATAATGAAGGGAAACTGTAAAGTCCCAGTTTCCAAATCATCTCTAGGGGAACTTCACGTTACGTACACCGTCCACCCCAGGGCACGCACCCTGATGACCTCTGGTACTGTCAACAGTCGTCGCTCTCAACCAAGTGCCTCAGCGCTGAAACATCAGGGGTAGAACCCGGTGCACTACGTAACTTCCCCTAACGGTCAAACTCAGACTGAGTCTGAAACCTAGGATGACCTATAAACTTCGATCAAAGCATAATTTGCAGCCAACTAGACAGTCACCTCAATTCAACATATTATTATAACAGATTCAATCCTAGACCTTCCTACCAAACCCCGGTCCTAAGACTAGATCCGAGCTGCCCGAGCCCCCGGATCGGCGATTGACTCATCGCCCACGCCTAGCCTAGGAATTCATCTAGTGCAAACAATTTATGTATGATCATACACATAGACAACAGTTCATGCATGCAATAATATGCCAAGTATTATATAGGACCAGGCGTAGCACATAGCTCACCAAGGGTAAGCATAGCATTGGTCTAGAATAAGCAGATAAAATAGGCTCTCAGGCCTACAACGAGATATAACCCTAGCTAAACTAACAAACAGCTATGACAATAATATAATAACATTATACTGAAAGCTTAGGGAGAACATAAGGCCCATTTATTCTACACATCCCAGGGAAGAGTGACTCCCCTGGTTTAACCACAAGCCACGCACGGGCTTAAAATGATATAATAGTATTATATCTAGAATACGATTAAAACAGTCGATTTACCGAAAATCAAAACAACTATATCACTAACGTCGAAAACTCATATCTGCCAATCTAGCTGTTGGATTGATGTGAAACTTCATATTCCTACTCTGCGGCAAACCTCGAATCAGATACCCAAAAATCGGATCGATCGGATTAAAGCCAATTGATGAAAACCTATAATTTCGGTTAAGACTCAGATCTGATAAGCCCAATAAAAATCCTTTTAAAAATAACTTGAATTGATTCCAAACTTTGCAGATCACACCTAAATATCAGTAAAATTATCCCCTCCAAAAATCAGATCCATTTAATAACGAAAAACCATATAATTACACTAAGTAAGATGATTGCCCTGTTTCAGCACAGACAACCCAAGTAATTCACCCGACAATTTGCGTAAATCCAAAAATCATGAAACTGGTTGGAAATGAAAGTTAACTCACGGATCTACAACTATCGTTCAAAATACCAACTCAGATCATGCAGTACGGCTCGAAACTTAAGTTAGAACGTCACTGTTCTAATTAAACCAGAAAATCCGAAAATAGCATATGGAAAAACATGTTTAAATCCATATCAAATCAAAACCAAATCCTATCAAACTCTTATAACATGATAATAAAGCTACCAAGCATTAGCTGGCATAGTTTAATTGAAGAACAAACAACTAAAACCATGAAGGACACCAAAACTAAGGATTAATGGAGAAACCTACCAAACTACGCTAATCCACGTTTGATTCTCAATCAAACCGCCCAAGGAGGGTGTAGATCTCTTCCTCTAGCCCTGGCAAGCTTCCCAAGCCGCTAGATCAAGCTCCAACGAGAAATTCTAAGGTAGGAGGAGAGGGGAAGAAAAACTGGAAAAATAGAGGGGTCTCGGGTTACTTATAGGCTCGAGTCCAACCGATCGGTCCTAGGACCGATCGGTCGGACTAGGTCGGTTCGCGTCCTTATCCGGACAAGTCAGCTGCGTCCTAATCAGGACAAGTCAGCCGCGTCCTTATCCAGACAACCGACATAGGTCCGATCGATCGCTCCTAGGAGCGATCGATCGCTCATGGGCCGCTTGCTATCCTAAAGACAAGCTTTCGCGCGCCCAAGCTTGGATCTTTCGATTCAAAGCTCGCCTAAGGTTCTAACAAATACAAAAATCAAACATAGGGCTATGTGTGCACTACGCAGGTGTGAAACCAACCGCCAATGTGTAATTTACCAAATTGCCCTTGGGGTCCAGAAGCAACAATGTGATCAACCAGATCGTGCTCAACATGAAACAAGGCCAAGAGGGCACGGGTCCGACCTACGCGGTCGAGCCAGGTTAGAGGAACGAGTGCTCACAGTTTGGGTGGCGTATCATCTTTCAGAATCTAACTGACTTGCTCGGTAAGAAAAATCATTTTGAAAACTTTGGATTTCGCCTGGCGTTTATGGGTACACAGATCCTTAAGAAATTTGACATAAGAAGGAATATGTCTGATGACATCAAGCAAATGTATGTTGATATTGACTTGTTTAAAGGTTTCAATGATCTCTTCGGTAGTTTTTCTAGCTTTTATGATTGAAGATATGATCCTTAAGAGCTACTGGAATAGGCACTTTTGGAAGATATTTAGCTGGATCAGGTTCTCTAGAATCAGTTGGATTATAATTAGGTGGGAGAAGAGAGTCATCTCGGATTGGACGATGGATCGGTTGGAAGGCCGATCGATCGTCATACGGATGATGGATCATCGGTTCGGCCAATCGATCATCCGTACTGATAGGTTCACCTATTTGATTATCTATTGTTTTACCACTTCTAAGGGTCACAACGGCCTTAGCACTCTCAATGTTTTGGCTTTCTACATAATTTTGTCCTCTAGGGTTAGTCACAGGTTGACTTGGCAAATGTCCTTCTTCTCTTTTAGACAAGGTGTTAGAAAATTGGCCCAATGAATTCTCAAGTTTGGCAATGGATTGGGTATTAGACTTATACTAGTTCTCTATCATAGAAATAGAACTTTTCATTTGAGAAACTTCACTTGTCATTTCTTGTCTTAGTCCACTCATATTTTCATTCATGATAGTCATGGTTGAAAGGATGGAACTCAGTGTTGATTCAAAGGTGGATTGGACTAGAGGTAGGGGTGGCAATTTGACCCATAACCCGCGAACCCGACCCGACCCAACCCGAATTTCACGGGTTTGGGTTTAGGGTATTCGGGTGCGGGTTGAAATTGGGTCGACCCGCCGCTGACCCGTTACTGTGCGGGTCGGGTTCGAGTTTAGGAGGCTAACCCGTATAACCCGTGACCCGTGACCCGAACCCGACCCGTAACCCGTTAACAACCCGCTTGACCCGTTATCCCTATATATTAGAACTTTAGATATACAAGTTTATGAGGAACAACTGTTGGTTTTTCCATTATTGTATGATGGTGATGTTATTTTGTTTTATAGGTACTTGTTACTTGTTAAACAGGTTGTTAAACAGAAGATTATGTGTTATTTTGTTAAACATGTTGTTTACATGTTGTTAAACGGGTCAACTTGACCCGAACCCAACCCGACCCGTTTCATACAATGGTCAGGCGGGTTGGGTCGGGTTGACCCGTTTAAAAGTGAGTCGGGTTCGGGTTGACAAAATTGACCCGTTTAGTAAACGGGTCGGGTTCGGGTTGGGATTTTTGGTCGAGATATCGGGTCTCAACCCAACCCGAACCCGACCCATCGACCCGTAATGCCACCCCTAACTAGAGGGGCTGAATTTGATTGTGGAGGGTACACAGGGTTTGGATTTGCAGAAAGTTTTGGTGGGTACTTGAAAGTAGATGGATTGGACGTATTATTTTACCCTTGAAAGTTACTTGATTGTTGTGGCTTCCAACTAAAATTAGAGTGATTTCTCCAACCTGGATTGAAGGTATTAGAATAAGGGTTGTTCTGAGGTTTGGAAAAATCATAAGTTGCATTAACATGTTCCTGAATAAAGTCAGGGAAATTGAGAGCCAAATGACAATCAGTTATGAAATGATCAGAGCGAAGACAAAGGGCACAGGTCTCAAGAGAGGTGTTAGGCAATTGTTGAGCAAAAATTTGACATGTTTTCAATTGATTTAAGTCTTTAGTTAGGAGGGCTACTTGTGCGGAGAGACTTTGGAATTCAGAAATTTCATGAATTCCCCGAGAATTCCGAACAGTGGTGACTGACTCCTTGAAACTGAGGTATTATGTTGTGAGTTTTTAGAAAGATTGTCATACATTTCCCAAAGAGCAGTCCAAGGCTTACTAAGAACAACACCCCCGCAGCAGGCTTGGACCATCATCTTATAACAATCATTAAGAACATTATAAAACAAATGGGCTAGCTGCCACTCAGGTAACTCATGATTGGGACACTCTCTAGGAAGATCCTTAAATCTTTCCTAGGTTTCATGAAACAGCTCATTCTCATTTTGCTTAAAGGATATAATCATGGTACGATAATTTTGAGTTTTAATGATAGGGAAATATTTTTTAAGGAAAGCATCCTGAAGTTGGTCCCATGTTGAAATCAAATTTGGAGCTAGGGTTTGAAGCGAATGTTTAGCCTTGTCTTTCAAAGAAAAAGAGAAAAGTTTGAGTCTAAAGGCATCATCATTAAAGTGCTGGAGTTTGAACATGGAAAGAATTTCAAGAAAGCTAGCAATGTGTCCATAAGGGTCCTCATTCTCACGGCCATACAAAGAAGGTAAAGTTGTAATCCAGTTAGGCTTAATCTCATAATGTGTAGCATTGATGGCAGGTGGGTTGATACAAGAAGCATAGGTGTAAGTTCCAGGTAAGAAGTGATTCATAATTGGGACTTCTCTATTGTTATTATTATTAACTCTCCTACCAATATCAGCATTAGGGTCTATGACAGGTCTCTCATTTTCAGCCATTGTAACAAAGGTCTTTTGAATATATTGCAAGTTACTTAAGGCTTTCTGATAGTTACTTAAAGATTTCTATCCTAAGGTTCTAGCTTTCTAGATCCAAAGGTTCTAGGGGGATATTTAAGGATCGTCTGCCTTGCATGCAAGATCACATGCCGAAAAAAAAAGAAAAAGAAAATAGAATATTCGGAGGAGAAGAGAAAACTACATAATACAATAGCTGAAATGAACAGTTGTAAGTTAGAAGACTTACCTGGTTGTGCAATCCTTGGATAGTCAGATTCAAGTCTGACTGAGCGTTCCAGGCAGCATGCAAGCTATTTTCTTTAGGAAAAATCCATTCTTCTTCCTGACAGGTAGACGATTGATCGGCTCGATCGGTTTCTAGACGATTGATCGGTCGGCTGGCCGATCATTCGTTCATCTGAGAATCACAGATCCTTCTCTGTCACGAACTGTCAACTTTAGGCTGCAGAAATTCCATAAATTGTAAGAAAAATTCCTAAGAGAAATCGAAAATAAAATAAAACTTTAACTATGCCTAGAAAAGAGTAAGGAGAAATCAACTACTTCTGTCTCAAGAAATCAGAAAGGTTTCCTCGGCAACGGCGCCAAAAACTTGATCGTCCGCAAACGTGTCGTTAAATTATGCGTACTCTCAGTTTAAAAATTAATAAACCCTTATTTCAATATTAAATTCAAATGATAGTATAATGATGAAATACAAGGTCGATTCACAGGGAAACTATTGATTCAAACCGCGAAAACAAAACTAACTCTCAATACTCTATTCAAAAGCAACAAAAGGGTGTGTTGGGTTTTTGGAATTTAATTAATTAAAACTAAATAAGAAAGCAATGGAAATTAAGATTAAAATAAATCAATGAGAGAAAACCTAGGGATTACTCAATCCACTTTAGTGTCAGTTCCTGTATTCTCTAGTTATCCTCATATTTTCTTATCAAGACATTATAGAAGGTGAGTGTTTTCGAAAGACATACTTTATGTTCGATTAGCATAGCTTGTTTTCGAGGTAACCTTAGCACAACCTATCGTCACTAAGCATAAAGTATCTCATTGGTTATTTCACAAATGACATGAAAACTATCTTATACATCTCTACCATCAATCACCGAAATGAAGTCGGTCTAAAAATACGTCAAGAAACTCTATTCCCTAAACTCTTTTATCATTAAAATCAAATCTATAAGATCATGTCTAGAACAAAAATACAAGATTCAACATAGAAAAATACAGAGAAGATGTCCTAAAGCTTCATGAGATCCCTAAGTATAAGAATCAGCCACTCATCTTGGGGATGGAAGCCATAGATTTGATGAAAAACTTTAAGGATCCAAACTGCATCTCTACCATCTTCAGAAACCCTAATTCTCTCTTTTCTCTCTATGGGGGCCTCTAATTTTCAGCCAGAAAACCTCTTTATATCGGGATAGACTCAACCCAAGTAGTAACACATCAAGTAGGACTCTATCTCTAATGTTTCTGAAATTAGGTTTCCGCTCGACCGATCGATCGCCCATATGACTGATTGATCGTCACTTTTTACCGATGGATCGTCCATTAGGCCGATCGATCGTCCAAACTGGTTTCTTCAGCTAACTTCATCTTGATAATTCTGGAAGTTCTGTATGGAATTTGGTGAAGCTTCCAACATGAACGTTGTTCACCTCAACGTCTTCTAGCAGTCTTCCAAATTTCAGGAATTTAGGGATTTTTTGGAAATTATGATGAATTCTTTCCACACTGACAACGAAGCAGCATATTTTCAACATATTAACTTTTTTCTGGATTTTCTATGTTGAACCTTCATTAAACCTGAAATCAACTAATAAACTATCAAATACAAACACTCTTGGGCTAACAAAGCTAAATTAATGGGTCAAATTATGAATATTTCATGACTTATCAAGTAGCTTGCATGATTCTTTGGGGACAACGTTGGTGTTCAGCACAACATTCCATCCTCAGACGGACGGACAGTCAGAGTGGACGATCCAGATCTTGGAGGACATGCTCAGAGTGTGTGTGCTTGACGCCGGAGGCACTTGGGAGCAACATGTACCACTGGTGGATTTTGCCTACAATAACAATTATCAGGCATGCTTGGGTTTTGCACCCTTCGAGGCATTGTACGGCAAACCGTGTCGCTCACCAGTGTGTTCGATAGAGGTTCATGAGGCATCCCTTACCGGTCCAGACATCATCCGGAAGTCGTCCAAGAGGTTGGCTTAGATCAGACAGAGACTCCTAACAACACAGAGTAGGCAGAAGAGCTATACAGATCAAAGGCGATGACCTTTAAAGTTCACAGCTGGCGATAGAGTGTTGCTGAAGGTTTCTCCACGTAGAGGCTCAGTCATATTTGGCATCAAGGGCAAGCTAGCACCGAGGTTCATGGGCCCTTTTGAGATTGTCAGACGCGTTGGAGAGGTCGCCTACTAGTTGGCTCTACCCCCGCTAATGGCAGCAGTTCACCCCACATTCCATATGTCGATGCTGAGGAAGTATATTCTAGATCCGACACATGTGATCAGACTCGACGACATCGAAATAGAGCAAGATGCCACCTGCATAGAGCTGCCAGTGCAGATTTTAGACAGACGGGATCGGGTGCTGAGAGGCAGATCGATACTGTTAATGATGATTAGATGGAGACATGGAGGTACAGAGGACCTGACTTGGGAGCGAGAGGATTGTATGCATCGAGAGTACCCTGGTTTGTTCCTTCCAGCAGGTAGAATTCTTGTTGTGGGCGTTGGTGCCCCTAGCTTGTAGTCTTGTTTGTGCAGGTAGGCCTAGTTGGTTCCTTTCTTTCCCAGCCTTTCCCTTATTGAATTTCATGATGAAATTCTTTTAAGGATGATAGTATGTGAGGACCCATTCCTCTAACCTGGCTCGACCGCGTAGGTCGAGGGCCGTTTTCTAGTTAGTCTGTTTTCGAGTCGAGCGCAATCAGTTAATCGCATTGTTGATTTTGGACCTCAAGAGAAATTTGGAAAAATTGTACCTTGTTGGTCGGTTTCACACCCACGTAATGCACACACTTTGCCTTGGATTGATGTATGTGATTGATTAGAACCTTAGGGGAGCTTCTGATCGGAAGATCGGAGCTCGATCGGGAAAGATCGAATCAGACGGTTGAGATCGGTTCAGATCTCTGTATAAACCCCTCCCTTTTCTCTCTCTTCTCTTTCTTTTCTCTCTCTCTACCTCTCTCTTCCTTGTCTTCTGACTGGGGCTTGTGCTGCTGGATTTTCGACGGCAAATTACGACGATCAGTGTTGGGGAATGGATAGATTGGTATCTCATCGATACATGTAGGTGTTTCTACCCCAATCAGGTGATTGAGTTTACCTAGGAATGCTTTCTGGATGTTTTAATATAAGAATACATGTTAGAAATGATTGTAACTTCGCATTTTAGTCCTTTGACATGTGTAGAGATTTGCTATTGAATCAGTGTATTCTTTCATACGAATTCCGTATTTTAATCAATTTTTCTATCAGATCGGGCTAGATCTGATATTTCACGATCTGAGTTCAGATTTTATTGCATGAGTGTATTACATCGTTGTTTGATAGATCAAATCCAACAAATTGAGTTTTATCGGTTTTGTTGACTTTTCGGCTGAAATAAGCTATTTTACCTTTTAAACCTTGATTCCTTGGTACCAATAGATCCCTCACCTTCAATCCCACCTCCATGCAAAGTTTCATCAATTTATGATGGATTTTGATAAATCAAATCCAAGAAATTGGATTTCTGACACTGTTTGTGAGAATTGTTCACTCAGGCTCCACGGTCGACCGTCGCATAGACCGTGAGCCTTAGATACCTAAATCACACCATAAGGTCGTCCATTAGATTGACCGTCATTCATGACCCTTTTTACCCAGGGTTCACGGTTGACCGTCGGATCGACCGTGAGCCTCTGTTGCCATTGGCAATATTTACAAAATTACCATTGATCTTGTTAATTGCCCAAATGACTTTAGGACATTGTTATATTTATGGCTAACAAGTACAAATTGGTCAAGAATTTCATCGATTAAAGTTATTATACATAATGCACTCTTAAGTCAGTTCGTAATATTCTACTAATCAAAGATTGATAACATGTTATTTGTTTCATTTGAAGAGTTTAGCAATAAACTCTCTCTTGTTAGATTTTTTACATAATTATCCCTGAAAACCTTTCAAGTTAGTACACAATTGTCTTTTAAATTTTCAAATATCATAAAATCTTTATCTCCTTACATAAATAAACTTTATAACAACTATCATAATTAAGATGATTAACGAACTTCCTTTTTGGCCATCCTACAGCTTGGCCTCAAATGGGGGAGAAGAATTATGATCAAGAGGCAAACAATGAGGAAGCATGCCAGAAGAGTGCCCTCCAAGGTGATTCAAAGTGTAGCTCTAGCTCACCAAAACAGGCATAAGGTAATGCTACATTTTAAAGATGTGAATTAAGCTTCAAAATGTGAACTCCTATTTAGTATTTCTATATATTACTAACATGATTGAATGATTAGTGATTGGGATGAGATCTGAGGGTAGCTTTTACAAATTTTTTTTTATGGATCTTGAAACATGGCATGTTCTTTGGCTATTACTTGCTTTTATAGGAAGTACAACTAATCTTTATGAAATACGCTAATTCTATTTACATCTCAATCTAGAAAATTTAAGAAACAATAGTTGGTGAACATTGATGAGCATATGAATTGGTTCCATTCTGGTGATACCAACTTCATCTATTTAGCGGGAAACATCGACTCCCTCTTTCATAAATACTTTCCAAAGCCCTCTTGTAGTCTGGAAACATTACATGGTTCTTTTTAGGGGGATTTGTCATTTAGTCCTCTATGACATCCCAACTTGTCATTTGGTCTCCTATATAAGATCATAAGTCTTTTAGTATCATTTTAGGGGAAAAGGACCACACTACCCTTATAGGTATTTTTGAATTAGTTAGTTGTCATTAATTAGAGTGGTTGGGAATACATGTATCTCTTCCCAATACAGAAAAGACATGCATCCAGGCATGGATGCATGCATTAATGAGAGCATTAAAAGTAAAAAAGAAAATACTGAAAAATAGAGAGAAAATACCAGAAAATAGAAAAATTATCGGAAAAAATGAGAAAAATGATAGAAAAGTATAAACAAATACCGGAAAAAAAAAATTGGAATTTTTTTTGGGAGCAACCATTAACGGTAAAAAAGGAAATTACTGAAAAGTAGAAAAAATTAACGGAAAATAGAAAAATATGCGGGAAATATAGGAAAAATGGTAGAAAAGTAGGAAAAATTACTGGAATAGAGAAAAATTTTGAGGAATTTTTTTTGAAAGTAATTACTAAATATTGGAAAGTGATTACCAAATATTGAAAAGTGACTACAAAATAACGGAAGTAACTACCAAATATTGGGAAAGTAACTACAAATATTAGAAAGTAATTACCAAATATTCGAAAGTGACTACAAATATTGGAAAGTAACTACAAAATATTGGAAAATTATTACAAATATTGTGAAGTAACTACAAAATATTGGAAAGTAACTACTAAATATTGGGAAGTAACTACCAAATATTGAAAAGTAACTACAAATATTAGCTAGAAAGTAAATACAAAATATTGAAAAGTGTTTACAAATATTGGGAAGTAATTACAAGATAATGAAGTAACTACCAAATATTGAAAAGTAATTACCAAATATTGAAAGTGATTACCAAAAATTGAAAAGTAACTAATAAATATTGGAAAGTAATTACCAAATATTGGAAAGTAACTACAAAATAATGGAAGTAACTACGAAATATTGGGAAAGTAACTACAAATATTGGAAAGTAATTACCAAATATTGGAAAGTGACTACAAATATTGTGAAGTAACTACAAAATATTGAAAAAATATTACAAATATTGGGAAGTAACTACCAATATTGATAAGTAACTACTAAATATTGGAAAGTAACTACCGATATTAGAAAGTAACTATCAAATATTTGGAAAGTAAGTATTAGGGATTGTGAAGTAACTACCATAAATGGAAAGTAACTACAAGGGAGGGTAAAGTAACTACCAGGGATTTCAAAGTAACTATCAGAAATGAAAAGTAATTACATGGGGTTGTGAAGTAACTACAAAAAAATTCTACAATAATTGGTAGTTACTTTTCATTTCTGGTAGTTACTTTTCAATATCTTGTAGTCACTTTACACTTTCTTATAATTACTTCTCATTTCTGGTAGTTACTTTCCAATCCCTGGTAGTTACTTCACAGTCCCATGTAGTTACTTTCCATTTCTGGTATACTTTTCAGTACCTTGTAGTTACTTCACAGTCCCATGTAGTTACTTTCCATTTCTGATAGTTACTTTGCAATACCTGGTAGTTACTTTACCCTCCCTTGTAGTTACTTTCCATTTATGGTAGTTACTTCCCAATCCCTAATACTTACTTTCTAAATATTTGATAGTTACTTTCCAATATCGGTAGTTACTTCCCAATATTTGTAATAATTTTCCAATATTTTGTAGTTACTTCCCAATATTTGTAGTCACTTTCCAATATTTGGTAATTACTTTCCAATATTTGTAGTTACTTTCTCAATATTTGGTAGTTACTTCCATTATTTTGTAGTTACTTTCCAATATTTGGTAATTACTCTCCAATATTTAGTAGTTACTTTTCAATTTTTGATAATCACTTTCAATATTTGGTAATTACTTTTTAATATTTGGTAGTTACTTCATTATCTTGTAATTACTTCCCAATATTTGTAAACACTTTTCAATATTTTGTAGTTACTTTCTAGCTAATATTTGTAGTCACTTTTCAATATCTGGTAGTTACTTCCCAATATTTAGTAGTCACTTTCGAATAATTGGTAATGACTTTCCAATATTTGTAGTTACTTTCCCAATATTTGGTAGTTACTTCCGTTATTTTGTAGTCACTTTTCAATATTTGATAATCACTTTCCAATATATAGTAATTACATTCAAAAAAAATTCCGCAAAAATTTTCTATATTCCAGTAATTTTTCCTACTTTTCTACCATTTTTCGTATTTTTCCGCATATTTTTTCTATTTTCCGTTAATTTTTTCTACTTTTCAGTAATTTCCTTTTTTACCGTTAATGGCTGCTCCCAAAAAAAATTCCAAATTTTTTTCATATTTTGCCGGTATTTTTTTTATACTTTTCTACCATTTTTCTCATTTTTCCGGCAATTTTCCTATTTTCTGATATTTTTCCTCTATTTTTCAGTATTTTCTTTTTTACTTTTAATGCCCTCATTAATGCAGTGGCTGGATGCATGCCTTTTCTGTATTGGGAAGAGGTACATATATTCCAAACCACTCTAATAAATACAAACTAACTAATTCAAAAACTATTCATCCATATTTCATTAAAAAAAATGCATAAATGGCATTTTGGAGATAAAAAAGTACAGCTGTACATAAAAGTGACTAAATGACTTAAAATTTTTCAAAGAGACTAAATAGCAAACAACTCTTCCCAAAGAGGCTAAATGACAATTATCCCTTCTTTTTATGCTTCATAATTGTTGGCTATGTGGATTCTTTATGTTGGCAGGATCTTGATCCAGTACACACGGAGAATGTCGGGGTTTCGTGGTTGACTTGGAGCACTGGAGGACTCCGTTATGTTGTAAGGATTGGTCCTGATTAAATTTGTCTCTATATCTTTCCTTTTTCTCATCTTAGTGCAAATTTTGTGTACCAGTAAGAATTGTGCTCAGATGCACCTGGATTGAGTCCGATTGGCCTGTAAAGTATTTAATGTAGATTGCTGGATTGAAGCTGGCTGAATCTAAATTGGATTTGGTTGATTGGAACAAAATCTGGTCAAGCTTGGAATGATAAGTCTGAACCCAGATATGGTTCAAAGTTGACTTGGAGAAGGCCTGTTGGAGGTCGATCATCGGAGGTCGATCGTCGGCAAGTAGGCCTGGTTGGATGTTGGGATCAATGAAAGAGAGGTCATGAGTGGCTAGTAAGTCGATCCACCAAGTCGAATCGAGGCGATGGGCGGCGGAGACGGTTGATCCGGCAAGGGGCAGTGCCGGCGAAGCTTGAGGAGGATGATCGGCGGCCATTCGAAGATCGCCGACGCTTGGGATCGCTCGTGGGAGATCTTCTTGTAACCTCGAGAGGGTTTGCAGGCGGTCTGGTCGGCAACGAGGACCTTTGACGAACACGGCGGTGGTTTGGGTGGTCGCGGGTGGCGCCAGAGACAAGGTTGGACGGTGGAGGAGCGATGCCTGAGGTCATGGGGGCTTTATGGAGGTAATGGAGGTTTTGGACGGTGATGGAGGTGGTCGGAGAAGGCAACATGGCTCGAGGTGGTTGTTTGGTGATGTTAGACGGTGGCTAGGGGTTTGGGGGTGTCAAGGAGGTCGTCAAAGATGTCAAACGATGATGAGAACAACGGAGGTGGAGTTGCGGGGTTGCAAGGAAGATGGTGTTGGGCTTGGATGGGGTTGGGGTGACCTGGGGTGGAGGGGTGGTGAAGGAGGAGTGTAACGGGAGAGAGAGAAATGACGGGAGGTAGAGACGAAGGGTATTTGTGTCAGTTTTTTCCGAGTTGGATTTAAGGTTTGAAAAAAATGTGATTTTAAATGCACCACACAAATGTATAAGGGCACCACATTTTTCTAATCTCTAACTCATCAATGTCTAAGTACACTTTAGGAAATGTGATGCACTTAAATAATTATGTGATGCATTTAAAATCACCCTTGAAAAAAATACTGCCCGTACTTAATGACAAATTAGACTTAACATTTGGATCGCTTGCCCTTCCGCTCATAAAATTTCCAAGTTCCTCCCCTTTACCTCGTGGGTTCGACCATTCAAGGTCCTTTTTTTTCTCTTTTTTTTATTATTCGAGTCACATCATCTTATCCTGCTTTGCCGAGTCAACATTAGTGAGGGTATTTCAGACAATTCGGATAAAAAGTGTCCATAATTCGCAAGAACTTACAAAAGTGGCCGTAAGTTGCACAAAAAACAACAAGAAATGGCCTTATGTGATATGAAAATTACTCGGAAAAAAAGAAAAGAAAAAGCTGAACAATAAACAACCTCAAACATCTACCAACATTATTCAAAATGTCCAATGGAGTATTAAATTACAACATCTCCTAGAACACGATGAATTTTGTAAAATGATTCAATTGGATGCAGGAGCAGCGGCATTCCACATAGCTTGGAGCGACCTGACGAGCTCTAGGTGCTCCTTGGTCGTAGCCATGACGTCCTTCACAGCATCCTCAGCGCAGAACCGCTCAGCCCAGCTAACCAGCAGAGGTATCTTAGCTGTGTCCAGGAACTTAACGCCAGTCATGTACTCCAAGGCCTTGATCAAACCAAGGTAGCTCCCAAAGGCAATATCCAAGAAGCCAATTGAGTCTTCTCCAAAGAAAGTCTTTCCTTTGCTGCACTTCTCAAAGGTATCCTCCATCAGCTCTAGTACTGCAAGCACCTGGTCAATACCTTCCTTCATGGTCTCCTCGGTCTGTGCTTTGAAAATGCCTACTATAGCAGGGTTCAACTGCATGCAAACCAGGAGGAGATGACAAAAGGTGAGTGTTTAGATGCTTACGAATTTGATGGAACTCTAGGTGTAGTAAACGGAAAATAGAATTTTAAATGGAATTTATGCTTCCATAAACCGTTGAACTTGAGGAGTTTGATTACAAACATAAAATAGATGTTTTCAATTTAATGGATCAGCAGAGGAATTCTATAACTACCGTAAGATCAATCAAAGGGCTTGATATTAATACATAACAAGGAGGCCATACAACTGTTTGACCTTCGCAGAGCTCAATTTAGCTGAAGCAGTATATTGCTTCTGAAACTTCTCTTCCTAAATTTAGGGGTCAACACATCTTTTCCCTCTATATATAAAAAAAAAAAAAAAAAACTTCTCTTCCTAAAGTCATACAAACCAATTGATCATCTAAACATCCCCACTATAAGAAAATAGAAACGCATGCTCCTTAATTGAGGTAGGTGTATACCTTATCGTCCACATAGACAGCCCAGAAACGTGCGATGGCGCGATCATAGATGTCGGCGGGGAGGATGGAAGGGACGCCGGAGGAGGCCCAGACATCGTCGATGTACTGCACGATGATCATGGAGTCGCATATGGGCTTGCCGTCGTGGATGAGGACGGGGATCTTCTTGTAAATGGGGTTGGATTTCAGTAGTAGCTCGCTCTTCACCCCAAACTTCTCCCGGAGGAACTCATAGCCCACTCCCTTCAGGTTCAGTGCGATCCTCACCCTCAGCACAAACGCGCCCTCCGGCTTCCCGATCAGCTTCACAGCCTCCACGCCGGCAGCTGCCATGATCCCGGTCTTCTCAATGTGTGAGGCTGCTCCTTGCTACGAGCTATTAATTACATGTATAATTTAGTGGCGTAATGGCGTCATTCACGCTGTCACGTAACCGGGTCGGACTAGTTAGTATAATGTATTCCTCAGAGCAGGGCCGGCCAATCAATTTTGAGGCCAGGGCAAATAAATCAATAGTTAATTGTCAATAACACCAATTTAACAAAAATATTTATTAAAAACTCCATTAGCTTTGTGTTTAAGCTTAAAACCCAATCAAGGTATTAGCTGTCGGGGTATTAATGATTCAAAAGTCGAAATTGCCCTTCTATGCCAATCCCCTTCTCTTCTTACTCGTTACTCTCTTCTTACTTGTTACCCCTCCTCTCTCTCTCTCTCTCCCCCCCACCCAGTCTTCCGACTTCGTGATCTCGACCAAGCCCCGGCCGGCGTCCCACCCTTGCCCGAAGCTCCATCGCCGGATTGTCGAAGATCCCAGCTCACGTCCATGGTTGTGCCCCATCGTTGGCTCACCTGTGAGGACCCGTTCCTCCAACCTGGTCCGACCACGTTGGGTCAAGAGTCTAGTTTTGTAGTTTGGCTCGGTTGGCCTTGGTTTGCGATCGGTTGATCGCATCGTTGCTTTTGGACCCCAGGGGCAATTTGGTAAAATTGCGCCCTAGTGGTTGATTTCACACTTGCGTAGTGCACACAACCTTGATTGATATACGTGATTGAATAGATTCGGTAGGAGCGTTCGGGATCGTCAGATTTGGACGAGATGGCGACGAGATCGTAATTTGGAGTCAAATCGGATTCAGTCCGATCAGTTGGCTCGTTTGAACCGGCTAGGGTTAACCCTCTTCTCTCTCTCCCTCTTTCTTTATTTTCCTTTTTTTTTTTCTTTTTTCTTCTCTTTTCCTCTTCCTTCCCCTGCCTTTCCCGTGCCCGATCCCTCTTCTCCTCCCTTCCTTTTCTCTCTCTCTCGCGGCAGCCCCTCTCCCTTCCCCGGTGACCTGGAGGTGGCGGCGAGGGCCCCTCCTCCTTCTCCATCCTTCCCTTTCTCTCTCCCACGGCAGCCCCTCTTCCTTCTCCGGTGACGGTTGCGGTTGTGGGAGGACTCCGGCGAGCTGGAGACGGCGACGGCAATGGAGGACGGCGGATTAGCAAGGATTGAAGACTTGGATTTGCGTTTTAAGATAGGGTTTCTACCTTATCTTTGGGTTAAGCTAGATTTAGGGTTTGGTTTGATTATTTGTTAATTTCTTTGTGCTAATTAGTTCCTCAGAGCATGCTTAGTAACTGATTGAACCTTCATGCGATTTGATTTGGGTTTTATCTGGATTTTAGCAAGTTTTTCCCAGATTTTCGGCGATGCTCTGTTCTTCAATGATTAGTCAAGTTAAAGCTCGATTTCAGAGCTTTGTGAGCATGATCTCATGTAACTTTCAAGATGAAAGTTTTAGATCATCGAATCTACTTTCAATTTTCACTGATTTCATATTTTTTGGATTTTCCTACGATTTATTATGAATTGTTCCCTGATCTGCGACGAAACTGAATCTTTGATAAAGTTTGGGTTTTTGGCCGAATTCTGGGTTTTATCTTGGTTTCTTTGCATGATCTTTTCATGGTAGATTAATAAGAATGCTAGGTAACATGTATGGTAATCCCAGTAGGATTTGGATGGATCTATGCATGCTTAGTTCAATGTGTTTTCTCCTTTATGCAAATTGATATATTCTATGTGATAAATACTAGTATGTTGGTAGGCGCTCTTCAGATGGATTTCATGTGAATTCAACGTGGATTCCTCGAGAGAATAGGTTTGGGTTTTCTATTTATGAAAATATTATCTTTGATGAATTTCTTCGTATCCTCCTATCAATGTTATGTTAGCATTTTTCTTAGCATGTTATCTATATGTATATATATACATATGTAGGCCCTATGTGTGGCCCAGCCCTACGTGAGGCTTGCGATTGAACCAAAGAAGTCATGCCTCCTGGGATGTTTAGTTAATGTGTAGTATAACCGTTGTGTGTTGGTTGGGCGGGGTTGTATCCCGGTTGTAGGAATTTTGGGAGATGGTTGTTTAAGCCGTCGTAATGCCGAAATTCTGATTGAATGTGTTGTTGCTTGTTTACGGCTCGTGGGCGCCGTTATAATATTGTATTATTGTAGTTTAGACCTTTATCTGCTTTATGCATGTTTACCCCTTGGTGAGCTGTAGGCTATGCCTAAACCTGTATATTGCTTGACATATTGTTGCATGTATGAATTCCTCAGTCTAAGTGGTAGGTGATGGATTCGATCGTCGATCCGGAGTTCTCGGGTAGCCCCGATCTATCCCTAGGACCGGGGTTCGGGTAATCGAGGATTAGGACGTGATTGTCATCAATGATTTTGTTTGATATCATTCAAGGATTATTAGGTAGTCGGACTGGAATATTATATTATTTGAGGTTTAGAGGTCGTGTTGTTTCTCCAAATCCAAGTGCTAAGGATGGATGTCGATGCGTTCCCAACATGGGTCCCCAAGGCATGGGAATCCTGCTTGGGTAAGGGTGATCCTGCATGTTACTGTTCCGTGACCTCCTGGTAACATGTTCAGGAGAGAGGTTTCATGACAGGAGCCCTTGGGACATCGATAGGGTTATGGGACCCTTGGCATTCCTTAGACTTAGGCTGAAAGACAACACAGTTGTTGTTTTCCTCTCTTCAGTGTGTGGTAGAATAGCGTAGAACCCTACTGAGCTTTGTTGCTCACTCCTACCCGGGCTGCATCGGCGATGCAGGTTGATGCAATCCTTTCCTTTCAGGTGATCTTCTAGGCATTGGCGGGTCATTCTCGGGGTGATCATGGACTTGGAGTTTCGAGGAGTACTTGACGATCCTGGATTTTTCCCTTTTGTTAATAGTTGTACATTTGCAGTTGTATTAAATATATAATTTCCCTCTTCAAGGATTTGATCATCTGTATTAAATTATGTAATGAGAGTTGGATGAATTGTTGTATAAATCTAGATAGTGAAATTTTTGATAGCATATTCATATTCATGTTGAATTTTGAACTGTTAAATTTATCGTCTTAATTTATCGTGAATATTATAAGCTGTACAAGGCACAAATTTAGTAATAGTTTTAGGACCCTCACGCCTCGGACTGGATGGGTTTTCTGGATCGGGGTGTGACATCACCTCCCCGACCCCTCGTTTCCATGACCACCAGCTCCCTCGCCTCCCTGTCACAATCTCACGCCACCGCCACCGCCTCCGCCCTCGCCGTTACACGCGTCGCCGACCACCCTAGAATCCATTGCCATAACCCATGGCCATTAACCCCGGCAAGCTCCCCCAGACTGCCAGCACCTCCTCCATCGGAGCCGCGCCCACCTACAGTAAGCCCTCTCCATTCCATGGCCTCCCGCCGAGGTCGCCTGCATCCGCTGTGTGAGGACCCGTCCCTCTACTCCTGTGGCTCGTTGTAGACCGCAAGGGTAATTTGGTAAATTGCGTTTTGTTGGTATGTTTCACACCCGTGTGTGCACACACTGGCCTTGTATGTGTTAGTGTTTGTTTAGAATGGCTAGGTGGACCCGGGATCGGAAGATCCCAGCTCGGGCGCGCGGAAGCTTGCCTTTGGGCAGCTGACGACCCTCGAGCGATCGATCGCTCCTTGGAGTGATCGGTCGAACTCGTGAGCGAGTCGGTGGTGGGATCGAGCCAGGGCGCGAGCGATCGATCGCTCCTTGGAGCGACCGATCGGACTCGCGTCGGTGGCTTTTCTGCTTCGCGAGGACGGCCACCGCTGGCTGTCGCTCTCCCCTGTCAGAGGGGGGAAGGACTTTCCCTCCCCTCCCCTCTCTTTTTCCCCCTTTCCCCGGCTTTCCCCTTCCCCTTTCCCTCCTTTTTCTTCCCCTCCTCTTCCTCCTCCTCCTTTCTTCTTCTTCTTTCTTTCTTCTCCCGAAACCTCTGTTTCTTTCCCCTGTTTCCGGCAGCCACCTTCCTCACCTCCGTTCTCCTTCCTCCGACCATCTTTTTCGGCGTTCTAAGGCTCGTTGGATTCGTGACAACGAGAGGAAGATCCCTGAAGTGGTTTGGAGGCTTGTTGGTGATCAAATCGCGGGGAATCAGCCGAGGAAAGCGCAGCTAGGTAGGGTTATACCTACTGATGTTTATTTCGGGTTTTCTCTAGATCTAGCCGTTGGATCTTGTTGATCCTTATTTTGTTGGATTCCTTATGCCTATTAGAATTACTGATATAAGTTTCATGTTATTTGGTTGAGATTTGAATAGGTTTTATGCATGATTAGTCTCGGATTTCTGGTTTTCTGCTGTACTTACAGAACAGCCGGCTTGTGGCGAGTTTTCTGGCCGGTGTGTACATGATCTTGGTTTTTGATAAACATAAGAGTTGTAGATCTCTTCGTTAGCTTTCCATGTCATCTTATTTCGTAATTTTCCGATTTTTGTACGATTTGGTATGAATTGTTTGCTGGAGGGCTGCATTGCAGCAATTAAATTGGTAAGTGAGTTGATTAGCAGTTTTGATTTGTAGTTTCCCGTAAATCCAACCGTTGGATGATTATGAATTTTGGACATGTTGATCCTGGTATATACACCTATTGGTGGCTAAGTTAGATCTTGAATCCGACGTTGTTTGGACATTGGATCGACAAGATCAAATAGCCCCTAAGTAGAGATTTTGGGTGTTTGAATATAATATTATATTTCGGAATATAATATTATATTGTTTACTGTTCATCAGCGGTTTTCGGGGTTGCTTCCCGTTGCAGGAGTTCGCGGTTGACGGTCGTGGTACCGTCGTAATGCTGGGACCCGCTGCGGATCGGCTGGCAGCGGCTGGTAGTACCGCGGCCAGTAGACTTATATGACGCTTGACATACTGTTGCATGTTTTGCCTCTTATCTGTGTATGTCATAGCATGCATTTTCTTGTTGTACATTAGTTGCATTGGTTAGGGCGTGGGTGATCTTTGGATCGCCGTTCCGAGTCTGGAAGCTCAGACTTAGCCCTAGGACCGGGGTTGGGTGGTTTGGACCCGGTGTGAATTGTAGTGTCCAGTCAAACTTGATGATAGGCTTAGATGACTGGTGCACTTGTTGCTTGATGATTGTAGAGGTCGTGTTGCCCTCGAGTCGGATCTGAGGTGTAGCCGGTGTCCGGCGTTCTTAAACTCTTGAGTAGAGGAGTTGCATACTCAGTGGTGTCTTTTCCAACCAAACAGTGTTCTGTGTCCTGTTGAGAGCCAGCAGTGTTGTTTCCTGCTACTGAGTGTGACCCGACATGCGACCAGCCCGGCTGGAAGATCATGATCGGGGCCTCAGGGACACGTGGTGGGGTTATGGGACCCCTGTATACACCCAGATCCTACTTGAGGGCGACACTGTTGCGTTTCCCTCTTCCTTCTGTGTGTCGTAGTGTAGATCCCTACTGAGCTTAGTGCTCACTCCTACCCGGGCTGCGTTTTGCAGGTACAGGCGTCAGTTCTTCTTCCTTGGCCCCTACCGGGCAGTTGGTTGGCGGTGCGGCGGCGCCAGGCGGAGTCTGAGAGGTGGTGATCCTTTACAGTTTTTATCCTATGTTAGCTAGTCTCCTACGGGAGTAATGTTGTATTTGAACTCCCCCCTCTCCGAGAATATGTATATTAAACCTTTTTGGAGTTCTTAAATCTGTGGTTCGAGGTTTTGTTAATTATTGTAACTTTTAATTGGGGGTACTTTTGGTGAATTGTTAGGGAGACCAATAGGTTAGAGGGAACCCTCACCAGCTTTTCTTCCGCGTTTGTTAGGTTCCGGTTCGCGTCGCCTGGTCCGGTAGGGCTTTCACGGGTCGGGGCGTGACACGCTGCCCATTTACCCCTGCAAGCTCCCCCAGACCGCCATCACCTCCTCCATCGGAGCCGCGGCCACCTACGGTGAGCCCTCTCTATTCCGTGGCCGTATCGGCCTACCCACGAGGTCCCCTGTATCGACGACGACCTCCCTCGACACCGGCGACCTCCACTTGAGCTCGGACGCCACCCGAGCTTCCCCTCCCACTCAGATCCATCACTGATAAGACTTGAAAAGTGCACGAAACACCCTTGTAATTTGGCTTTGTTGGGCCCCGAGCAATGCTGTACTGACTACTTTTATTTCATTTCAGGTATAACAGGCCCTGCTACGAGTTAGATCAACTTTGGAGCTAAAAGGAGAGTGTTCTGGCGATTGTGGCAAGTTGGATCGATCGGACTCATCATGTGAGGACCCGTCCCTCTACTCCTGGGTCGACCGGTTGGGTCGGGCCCGTGGCTCATTGGTTTGTTTCGCGTCGAGCGCGCTATCCAGTGGATCGCATTGTTTCTTGAACCCCAAAAGCAATTTGGTAAATTGTGCCTTGTTGGTTTGTTTCACACCTGCGTGTGCACACACTGACCTTGTATGTGTTAGTGCTTGTTTAGACTGGCCAGGTGGACCCGGGATCGGAAGATCCCAGCTCGGGCGCGCGGAAGCTTGTCTTTGGGCAGCTGACGACCCTTGAGCGATCGATCGCTCCTTGGGACGATCGATCGGACTCGTGAGCGAGTCGGTTTGTTTTGATCCGGGGCGAGAACGATCGATTGCTCCTTGGAGCGACCGATCGGAATCCCGTCGGTGGCTTTTCTGCTTCGCGAGGACGGCCACCGCTGGCCGTCGCTCTCTCTGTCAGAGGAGGGAAGACTTCCCCTCCCCTCCCCTCACCTTTCTCCCCTCTTTCCCGGCTTTCCCCTCCCCTTTTTCCCCTTCCTTTCTTCCTCCTTCTCCTCTCTTTCTTCTTCCTTCTCTTTTTCTTCTCCCGAAGGCTCTGTTCTTTCCCCTGTTTCCGGCAGCCCACTTCCTCATCTCCGTTCTTCCTCGTCCGACCATCTTTTCCGGCGTTCTAAGGCTCGTTGGATCCGTGACAACGAGAGGAAGACCCCTGAAGTGGTTTCGAAGCTTTTTGGTGATCAAATCGCGGGGAATCAGCCGAGGAAAGCGCAGCTAGGTAGGGTTATACCGACTGATGTTCGTTTCGGGTTTTCTTGAGATCTAGCCGTTGGATCTTGTTGATCCTTGCTTTGTTGGATTCCTTATACCTATTAGAATGACTGATTTAAGTTTCATGTTAATCAATTGAGATTTGAGTAGGTTTTATGCATGATTAGTCTCAGATTTCTGGTTTTCTGCTGTTCTTGAGAAATTGCCGGCTTGCGGCGAGTTTTCCGGCCGGTGAGTACATGATCTTGGCTTTTGATAAACATAAGAGTTGTACATCTACTCGTTAGCTTTCCATTCCATTTGATTTCATATTTTTTCGATTTTGCTACGATTTGTTATGAGTTTTTTTTCTGAAGGGCTGCGTTGCAGCAATTAGTGGGTAAGTTAGTTTGAATAACGATTTTTGATTAGGGTTTTCCGTTAATTCAACCGTTGGATGATTATGAATTTTGGATATGATGATTCTGGTTTATATACCTACTGTTGGCTAAGTTGCATCTTGAATCCGACGTCGTTTGGACGTCGGATCGACGGGATCAATTAGCCCCTAAGTAGTGATTTTTGGGTGTTTGAATATAATATTATATTTTGGAATATAATATTATATTGTTTACTGTTCTTCAGCGGTTTTCGGGGTTGCTTCCCGTTGCAGGAGTCCGCGGTTGACGGTCGTGGTACCGTCGTAATGCTGGGACCCGCTGCGGATCGGCTGGCAGCGGTTGGTAGTACCGCTGCAACGATCCAGTAGACTTATATGATGCTTGACATACTGTTGCATGCCTTGCTTCTTATTTGTGTATGTCATAGCATGCATTGTGATGTGTGCATTAGTTGCATTGGTTAGGGCGTGGGTGATATTTGGGTCGCCGTCCCGAGGCTGGAAGCTCGGACTTAGCCCTAGGACCGGGGTTGGGTAGTTTGGACCCGGTTTGAATTATGGTGTCCAGTCGATTCGATGATAGGCCTAGAGGACTGGTACACCTGTTGCTTGATGATGATTAGAGGTCGTGTCGGCCTCAAGTCAGGTGTTGAGGATGTCAGCGGTGGCGGGTCGTATTCTTTGGGCAGTGTCCGTTCCTGCCAGCAGGGGCATCAGTGTGGGCCCAGTGAAGAACGGGTGACCACGGCTGGAACCCTGCGACACTAGGTGTATCCAGGATGGGCCCAGTCCGTTGGGGTGACCATGGTGAATGGTAATGGGACCATTGTAGCTCACTCGAGTCTGGCTTGAGGGCGACACTGTTGCGTTTCCCTCTTCCTTCTGTGTGGCGTAGTGTAGATTCCTACTGAGCTTAGTGCTCACACCTACCCGGGCTTCGTTTTGCAGATGCAGGCATCAGTTCCTCTTTTGTGGCCCCTACTGGGCAGTTGGTCGGCGGTGCGGCGGCGCCTGGTGGACTTTGAGAGGTGGTGATCGTTTACTGCTTTTACCCCATGTTAGTTAGTCTCCTACGGGAGTAATGTTGTACTTTGAATCTTCCCCTCTCTGAGGATTTGTATATATTTAACACTTTGAGTTATTAATCTGTGGTTCGAGGTTTTGCTAATCAATGTTGTATCTTTAATTTAGGGTGCTTTGGTGAACTGTTAGGGAGACCAATAGGTTAGAGGGAACCCTCGCCAGCTTTGTTTTTCGCGTTTTGTAGGTTTCGGTTCGCGTTGCCCGGCCCGGTTGGGCTTTCGCGGGTCGGGGTGCGACACATCAGGAGCGATCGATCCGACTCAACCAGCATGGGGATAAAGAGCAAGCACGCGGACCGATCGAACTCCAAGAGACGGATCGATCCAGCACGGGACATAGCGCAATAATAATGGCACGATCGATCGGACTGGATAAGGCGCGATCGATCCGGCTTGGGCGTTACCAGCAAATTAAGAAGACGGATCGATCCAAATCCAAGAGACGGATCGATCCGACTCGGCCAGAGCTAAAACTCGACGGCTCAGATCTAATCCGGGGGAGGTTGTTTCCTTGGCTATAAGTAGTCATTGTTTAGGGATTTTTGGGGGGCTTTTTCCAGACATTTTTGGAGAGAGTTTTGCGATCTTTTTTCCTCTTTTGTTCGACGATTCTTTGGAGGAGATCCATGGCGGGATGAGATCATCAACTTCTACCGATGGATCACCCCCTGAAGATGAGTAACTAAAACCCTAACCCTGGGATTCTTATAATGTAACTAGGGTTTTTACTAGGGATTTCTTAGATCTAGGGTTTGTATACACGATTATCTGGCTTTTATGGATCGATTCTATTTTCCTATATCTTGGTGTTGATTTCTTGTTGGATGTATGGATTGTTCTTGCTTGCACTTGATTCTAGAGCTTGTGTACGCTAGGGCTTGGATTGGATTCATCTAAATAAGAGGATCATGCTAGTACCATGATATCTCGGATGAAATCTTCTTCGTGATTAGGGATTGTATAGTGCTAGTCCTACTATAGTAGTGCTAGTCCCACTACGTTTCATCCCTAATCCTTCATGCGTCTTACTTTTGGAGTTTTGGCTAACGAGATGCAAAGTCATTTCGATCTTACACCTAGATCCATATTCACGTTAGTATTTGCGATGAACTCATCCTGATAAGAGGGTTCATTAGCAGTGAACGTAACTAATCATTCGGTCACTGACATTTAGATAATTGTTCTCGCCAACAAGGAATCCTAAACAGAACTTGTTGAGTGATAAGGAGAACTAGCCATTCACTTATCAATTATTAGGAAGTTATTTATCGTGTTTGCATGCCCTGATCTTAGGAAGACTTAGTAGATCCTTAGTTACTGATTAAGAATCTTGTGGTCCTTTCTCTCATATTCATAAATCGTTTAATATAAGTTTAGTTTAATTTCAACTTGTAATCTGTTCTCAACTCATTAGTAGAAAATTCACTAGGCATTCGATCTCAATCACCTAAATCCATGTGGACTCGACTCGGACTCTCCACTATTTACTAGTTCTTAGTAGTTAAAGTAGAGCACCGGAATATATTGTAATTTTGGTCAGACTTGTTAAGCCACGACACTTTTCAAGTCGTATCAATCACCGCCCCATCAGACTCTACCTCCCGTCGGCCTCCAGCTCCGCCCAGCCCCGGATCTGAGGCCCCCTCACCTCTACAACCGTTCCTCCGACCATCTCCGGGCCTGATCTGGCCGCTTAAGCCAGCCCCGAATCCGATCGAGCCGCTTCAGTCGATGGCGATCGAGACGATGGCTGGGGAGGCGAGCTGGGGGTGGAGATAGAGGAAGATTGGAAGAGGATAGAGAAAAGCCGGGTAAAAATATGGAAAATGGGTAGAAAAATAGGAAAAAAGTGGTAGAAAAACAGGGAAAAATATGGAAAAAGATAAAGAAATTTATAGAAGAAAAGTGGATGCGACCGAAGAGACTCTTGATGGAGAATTTCAGCCAATTAAGTTGTAATTTGAAGAGTTAAAAAGATGAAAATGAATTTAGAAAGATGAAAATGAATTGAAAAAGATGAAAATGAATTTAGAAAAATGAAAATGAATTTAGAAAGATGAAAATAGAGTTAAAAAGATAAAAATAAAGTTAAAAAGACGAAAATAGATTTAAAATGATAAAATAGAGTTAAAAAGATGAAAATGTACGAAAGATGAAAATGAATTTTAAAATGATAAAAATAGATTTAAAATGATGAAAATGTATGAAAGATGAAAATGAATTCAGAAAGATGAAAATGAAGTTAGAAAGTTGAAAATGAATTCAGAAAGATGAAAATGAAATGTAAACAGATGGAAATGAATTCAGAAAGATGAACATGAATTCAGAAAGATAAAAATGAATTTAAAAAGATGAAAATGAATTTAGAAAGATGAAAATGAATTCAGAAAGATGAAAAATAATTCAGAAAGATGAAAATGATTTTTGAAACATGAAAATGCATTTAAAAAAATGAAAATGAATTCAGAAAGATGAAAATGAATTTAGAAAGATGAAAATGAATTTAAAAAGATGAAAATGAATTCAGAAAGATGAAAATGAATTCAGAAAGATGAAAATGATTTCAGAAAGATGAAAATGATTTCAGAAAGATGAAAATGATTTCAGAAAGATGAAAATGTATTTAAAAAGATGAAAATGAATTTAGAAAGATGAAAATGAATTTTGAAAGATGAAAATATTGTTTAAAAGATGAAAGTTCATTTTTGTCAATTTTAGATGGTCAATTTTCTAAGTTTTATGTATAATTTTGATGCGTAAATTGTATTTTAATCAAAAAAATTCATTGCTTTTGCTTTCGACTCGGATTATTTTCATCTTTCTCAGTTTATGTTAGATCATTTTCATCTTTGTCAGCTCATTGACGTGGCCAAGGAAAACCGCGCGCGCACAATGCCACTCATGCCCGAAGGTCCTTTTCACTCTTGGATTCTCCGTTGTCGATGTCATCGTCGTTGTACCAATGCTTGCCTCCACGAGGCTGTGGTGGCGTCGGCGTGGCCAGGAAGAAGATGCTGGTGCTCCTCGACCTGGCCGTCACTAGCGGGGAGCGACCGGAATTTTATATAGTTTTCTTTTATTAATCTTGATATTAAAAGCATTATTTAATATATAATATACATTAAATAATGTGAGAAAAGGGGGTTTTGAGGTTTGCGTTCACCGCTGGCCAACCCATCGGATTAGTGGTCTCCGACGGCTGATCCACGCCTACCACGATCTGGAGCTTCTTCTCCGACCGATCCGACGGCGGAGAACTGCGTGCGGCGAGAAGCGACGGCGCCCTCTCTCCATCTCCCGTCGTTTCAAGTCAAACCCAACCAGCGGACAGCTGCTCGTCGGGGACGACGACCGCGAGCAAGGGCGGGCAACATGACAACGGATCGTCTCGGGGAATGGCGGAGGACTGGTCGTGAGGCGACGGGAACACCGAATCTGGGCTGGTCGGTGTTGGAAGGCCGTTGGGTGGTGGGTTTAGCTGGAGGCGGTGCCGGATCTGATAGAGGGGATGAACTCGGGCGAGGCTTTCGGCGAGGAGGGCGATCAAATGGCGTCGAGCGCCGTCGGGGAAAGCGAAGATGACGAAAGGTTGCAGTTGACGCCGGAGGAGATGGAGGGACGAGCGACGGCGGCCAAGCTTGCAGTTGACGCCGCGCGGGGACTGGGAGCTCAGGTTGGGTTTGGACGGAGGAGTTAGCCGGAGGTGGAGAGGTTCACCGTCATTCCAAGGGGGTGGCGGCGACGGCTGCAGGTGGAGCAATGACCGCCCGGTCGGAGGAGAGAGGAGAGAGGAAATAGTCGTGAGCCGGCCGATCGGAGGAGAGAGGAGAGAGATGAGAGAGAAAAGGGGGAAAGAAATTAAAAAAAAATAGAAATGGGTATTTTGGTCATTTTGTACATGATTTGGGTTATTGTCCCAAAATAAATGGACAGGGGGTTTTTGGCAAAGTGCATGGGGTGTTGGACAAGAAGGGGTCTAGATTTGGAGTTGTGGCCAAATTACCCATAAATCAAATGATACCTTTAAGTATTTACTAATCATAGTTAATAAGAAAATTAAATTAATTATAATGATAAACTTATTTAAAAATCATCATTCTAGATTTTTGAGTTACAAAAGTACTGATTAAATATTTATATTCAAATTTAGCTAATATATCTTTTTACTAGATAATATAGCTAATCCATTTAATTTTTCTTGTGACATGATTGATTGCAAGTAAGATTTTATTAGCTTCTTTTGACAAACTTCTTTCTGCAGAAATAACCGCTACATGTATTATCAACAATATTCTATATACGATAGAAGTATTGGGAAAACAATCTAGTCTTTTGATATAGTTCAAGATTTGAATATGATTGTTACGTTCTAATTACAAAACTTCTTTCAAAAGGTTTAGTTCATGATATAAATCCAAGTTGTCAATAGTAAGGTTATAAATTAACTAGGGGACAAAATTTATGGACACATGTCCATATCAAGTCCCAAATTATTTTTTCCCAACCGTACATACCTTTTCCAAATTCCAAGTGGGGTAACTAAAGGGCATTTTAATGGAGCCTAACAGCTATCTTTACGTTAATTAAAAGGTTTGGGAGCTAACGGTTAGGTTAGAAACCTAATAAAACATGAATTCAATAACTTGATTTTTTAAATACATATATAGGCCTTAAATTCTTAATTAATAATAAAACATGAATTCAATAATTTAGATTTTTTAATATATAAACTGAAATTTCTTAATAAATGTAGAATTTGGGGGCTGCCCTTTCAAGTGGAGCCCTAGGCAGCCGCCTAAGCTGCCTAGGGGTTGGGCCGGCCAGGTGGTTGGGGTTGAAGAGAAAGTACCCAATTGTTGCTTGGTTAACAAGGCAAGTGTGAAGTGTTGGCCAATGAAGGGCGCGTTTGGCGCGCCCCGGATCCCGCGAATCCACGGGATCCGGGGACGCGCGAATTCCGCGAACCGGGATCCGCGCGTTTGGCGCCGTCGCGGATCCCGGTTGGATCCTGCGAAATTGAAATCCGCATGAGGCGGATTCCAATTTCGGCGTCCCGAAATTTTATCGGGACGCCGATCGCGGATTCCGCGGATTCCATTCCGCGGATTCCGCGAATCCGCCGGAGCCAAACGCACCCGAAGTGGATTATACTAGCTTTATGTTTCTATCAACTGATCTAGACATTTCAAGAGCGATTCTCATACATATACTTTACTATCAAAAAGTTTAGAATTTTTTTTCAAAATGAACCTCGAATATTTACTTTTGACACTTTAAGATCACATATCTTATTTTTTTATGTAATAGGACCCGAACAAAAAAATACACATAATGAACAAGCGTATAAACGAAGATGTGTATAACCAATAATGATACATTTACCCATGATATGTGTATAACTAATAATTATATATGTACTTTTATTGAAGGTCATATTATGTAAAAAAACAGGACATAGAGTCTTAAAATGCCAAAAGTAAACATTGGGGGTCCTATTTGATAAAAAAATCCAAAAGTCTACAAAGAATGCAGATTACAAGTTTCTTATCCCGGAAGGATGTCCATCATCACCGAGTGAAGGTGGTGATTATAATTATAGAAGATTTGAGGAAGATAGAAGTGAAGGGAGTCAAAGGACCAAATAGAAGATGGAGAAATAGTACCGAGAAACAGGCATCCCCGGCCCAATCAATTTTAGGCCCTAGGTAAATAAATCAAATGATGCCCCTAAGTATTTACTAATCACAGTTAAAATCAATTAAATATGATAGGCTTATTTAAAAATCATCTTTCTAGCTTTTTAGGTTGCGAAAGAACGGATTAATTTTTTGTATTCAAGTTTAGCTAATATATCTTTTTCAATAGATACCATTGCTAATCCATTTAATCTTTCTTATGACATGGTTGATCGCAAGTAAGATTTTATTAGTTTCAATTTTGAAAAACTTTGTTTTGTAGAAGCAACTAGTACAAATATTGTCAACAATATTCTATATGCGATAGAGATATTCGAAAAATAATCTAGTCTTTTGAAATAGTTCAAGATTTGAATTGAATTGTTATTTTCTAATGGTAAAACTTCTTTCAAAAGCTTTAGTTCGTAATATAAATCTAAGCTATCAATATCAGAAAATTGGCCACGTCTTAAAAAAATTTCAAGATTAATATAATATTTGTTCACACCCTCGTCATTTATAATTTTTCCGTACATGACTTTTCCAAGTGGGGTAGCTAAAAGACCTTTTAATGGGGCATAACAACTATTCTTACATTAATTAGAAGATTCATTTTTGAATTTTGGGGGTCAAACGGTTAGGTTTTTTGATCTAATAAAATATGAACATAATTTGACTTTTTTTAATGCATATATAGATCCTAACTTCCTAATTAATATATAATTTGGAGGCCCCTCTTTTAATTGGGGCCTAGACAACTGCCTAAGCTGCCTAGGGGTTAGGCCGGCCCGGAAACAGGGACCTTATTATAGTAATAGTTAAAAATCAACCACAAAAATAGGATCGAGAGATCAATAAATGGTAAAGTTTTAACATGAGAAATACATCAAAATGTCCTCCATAAATAAAAAGAAATCATAAAAATAGCAAATTATGTTGCAGCTGTTGGACCACCATAATTGAGAACATGCAAGCATCTCTACGTATTGTGGAATTGCCCACTTTAAAATTTGGGTTCAGTCCAATTTCTACACTTAAATGTGAATTTGGCATAGAGGGCACCATGGAAATTCCAATGAATGAAAAAAAAGGCTAAATTTTCAATTAGAACAGTATAGTTTCATTAAAATTTCTATGTGGTCTTTCATCATAAAAAAAAAAGCATGACTTTCCCTCGACTTAAAAATCGGCTTCTATCACTTGTGTTGACGGATAGGGGCAGAATGTTTTGCCATCTGATACCCCATAGTTCCTTTTTAGCGATCTGATACCCCTTTTATGTTTCTTTGCAATCTCATACCCCTCGGTCAGTAAAATTCCCGTTATACCCTCACATTTTTTCATCCGAACATGCATGCCATGCCATGCCACATAATGTGGCATGGTACAGATAATCCATCTGTTGCTTCGAAGCCAAGGATCGCATTAAATCCCCACCGGGTGCCAAACAGCCATTCTCAACGGTGTACGGCGGTGTCAGCCCGTGAGAAGACTGTTGTGCGCTTGTATTAAATGAGTCGTTAACTACACATAGAAATTCACGCGCGTAGTTAACAAACACGCATAAAACACTAACATCATAGGCATATATCATTTTTTGCGCGTGGTTTTCACAATATGCGCGTAAAAAGTATGCTAATGTTGCACGAAAAGTGCACAACAATAAGTATGCATAAAATACCTTAATTGCTAACGATGAAAAACATCTTAACAACGCACGAAAAATACATTAACAACGCATAAAAACAATAATAAGTACGCATAAAAACACCTTAACTGCTCATGATGAAAAACACTTTAACAACGCACGGAAAATACATTAACAACGCATAAAAATAACAATAAGTACGCATAAAAACACCTTAACTGCTCACGATAGAAAACACCTTAACAACGCACGAAAAATACATTAACAACGCATAAATAAAACAATAAGTACACATAAAAACACATTAACTGCTCACGATCGAAAACACCTTAACAACGCACGGAAAATACCTTAACAACGCATAAAAACAACAATCAGTACGCATAAAAATACCTTAACTGCTCACGATGGAAAACACCTTAATAGCGCATGTAAAATATCTTAACAACACATAAAAACAATAATAAGTATGCATAAAAATACTTTAACTGCTCACGATGGAAAACATCTTAACAGCGCATAAAAATAATATGGTGAATGCATCAAGGAAATGCATGGTTTTTACGGGAGTTGATGATGGTGAAGCAATGCATGGTTTTTGCATGGTGCACTTGTCGCGTAATCTGGTAAATGCACCGAGGAAATGCATGTTTTTTGCGGGAGTTGATGATGGTGAAGCAATACATGGTTTTTGCATTGTGTATTTTTTTTAAGCGCATATAGTGATAATCACGTGTAGAAAAATGATATATGCGTATGATGTTAGTGTTTGATGTGTGTTTGTTAACTACGCCCATCACTTTCTACGTTTAGTTAACGACGCATTTAATGTGAGTGCATGACAGTTTTCTCACGGGCTGACAACACTGTACACCGTGGTGAATCACTGCTTGTCACATGCGATTTTTGACTTTGAAGTAACATATGGATTATCCGTGTCATGTCACATGACCGTATCATGTCAGGTCATGTGACATGGCATGCATGTTCTGATAGGAAAATTTGAGATGGGAATTTTAGATGGCAAAAAATCCGATAGAGGCATGGTGGTCGTAGTTGACCGGCTGGAGTGGGTTCCGAGGATGGTTAATTCCGCCGGGGTGAAGGAGGAGCTCAGACCCGTCACTTGGAGCCGCCGTCATCCAAAGCCGCCGGTCGCTGGAGCTCAGACCTGTCTTCATCCGCCGCGGTCTCCTCCTCCATCTACCTCCGAATTTCCCAGTTATTTCCTATGTTTTCCTCTTATTCTCCTCAGTTTTTTTTTGTTTCTTTTTTTATTTTCTTTCCTTCTCTTCTTCCCCACTGGTTTTTTCTCTCCTCTTTTCGTCTATTTCTCCCCTCTTCTTCCTCTATTATTTTCCTCACTTGTCTTCCTCATCTTCCTCTGTTCTCTTGCCTCCCCGTCCTTCCCCATAACTTGGGCGGTTGCAGCAGCCCTTCATCACCTTGCATCGTCGAGGCGGATGTGTCGGCGGACCTCGTGGCAGTCCTGCAACCACCGCCGCGTTGGCCAGAAATGGCCGCCCCGGAGAGCGATCAACACCGAGAAGAGAGAGACACCCGCCCGGTGACGTGGCGAAATTGGGTCAAAAATATGTTTCGAATGTGCTGACGTGGACAAGAATTTGAGAAGAAAAGTCAAATTAGGTTAAAAGGTTGGTCAAAATTGGCTTTCCATCGGGCCGCCTAACGGCGTCTGTGCGTCTGTGCTGAGACCCAAACAGAAGTCGATTTTAAACAGAGGGATTCAATGTCCAAGATTTTAGAAGGTGAGGAAACATATAAAATTTTTAATGAAACTGTAGGGTACTAATATAATTTAGTCAAAGAAAAACTATGCAAATATGGCTTAAAAAATCGAGGCATTTGCTTAATTCCATAAGAAGTCTCCGTGAGACTCATTTTATTGAAATCAAGGTAGGTCAATCAACAACCTCAAACAAAGACCAAGATTAATCCAATGTCCAATAGACTTTTACATCATCTTATTATCTCCTATTATACGTAGGTTTTGGGGGTAAACTTCAATTGGCAGCAGGAGGAGCATTCCACACAGCTTGGAGCTTCTTGATGAGCTCTAGCAGCTCCTCGGTTGTAGGCATAACCTCCTTCACTGCATTTTCAACACAGAAACACTCAGCCCAGCCAACCAACAATGGAATCTTGGCCGTGTCGAGGAATTTGACGCCAGTCAAGTGCTCTAAGGCCTTGATCCAACCAAGATAGCTCCCAAAGGCGATGTCCAAATAGCCAATTGAATCTCCTCCAAAGAAACCCTTTCCATTACTGCACTTGTCAAAGGCATCCTCGAGCAACTCGAGTGTTGTAAGCAATTGGTCGATACCTTGCTTCTTGGCCTCCTCGGTCTGTGCTTTGAGAATGCTTAGTGCAGCAGGGAAGAGCTGCAAACAAGGAGATGACACAAAATGTCAGTCTTTAGGATGCTTAATTAGTCATTTGATGGACGGCAGCGAGAGATATTCTTGGTGAGATGTACCTTATCGTCGACATAGACAGACCAAAAGCGTGCAATAGCGCGCTCGTAGGGGTCGGAGGGAAGGATTGAGGGCATGGCAGAGGAGGCCCAGACATCGTCGATGTACTGCACAATGATCATGGACTCGCAAATGGGCTTGCCGTTGTGGATGAGCACAGGAATTTTCTTGTAAACAGGGTTGGATTTCAGCAACAGCTCGCTCTTTTCCCCAAACTTCCCATGGAGGAACTCGTAGTACACTCCTACGAGGAACTCGTAGGTCACTCCTTTCAGGTTCAGCGCGACCCTTGCTCTCATCACAAAGGGGCTCGCTAGCGCCCCGATCAACTTCACCGCCACCTCCGCGCCTGCAGCCATTTTTCCACTACAATTCCTTCTGATTATTGATTCCCTCTATGAGGCTGTTGCTTGCTATGCAATAATATTATAGAGTTAGCTTGAGTTAATCTTGTGCAGCGAGAGAGACGTAGATGAATTTTAGCGTCGCAATGGCGTCATGAATGCCGTCACGTAGCCAGTCAAGACGAGCCTGGCCGGCGGTCTTCCACGGACTTTTTTCATTCGTGTTTGGAATAGTGTAGAACTGTAGATGGATAAGGAGTACTGTGTTGTTGCTTGGGTTCAAGTTAGTGTTGGCCAAATTAAGCTATACTAGCTGATATTTCCATGAATAGATGCATTTTAGTATTATATTAGATTCTTAACGAAACCCCAATAGAGGAAGAGAGAAGTGAAGGGACAAGAGGGAAGATGGAAGAGGACTGAGAATTGAGAAACAGGGATCTCATATATTGATATATAATGGTAATTATATTACACATGATTTCATGATGTACTCGCCCTCGTGGCTTAACTTATCAAAAAAAAAAATTATAATGGTAATTATATTAAAAAAATATTGACTACAAATTGTATTCTAGAGATAAATAAGGATAAAAAATTTTAATATGAGAAATATGTCCTTGGTAAAAAGACAAAAATAAAAATGATGAAAACGGTAAACTATATATGTAGCCGCCGTGAGGAAAACCACAATGATATAAAACTAGTGCATGCGGGTTAGGGATAGCGATGGGCCGGGTTTGCCCACAATCAGCTTGACCCGTCCAGCTTGGGGTGGAGAAATGGGGGTAATGATCACATTGGTGGGGTGAGCTAGATTAATCGGGGCGGGTTAATGTGGGGATGAGGTGGGGATGGGTTTTGGTCAACCGCCCCACTTTTGACCCGACCCAAATATAGCTCTAAGTATTTTTATATAATTATTACTTTTAGTATCATATTAAAAAATTTCTTTTTGAAAGTATGTGACGCTTGAAAGTTGAAATCGACGTGCTTGTGGATAAATAACCGTCATTTTCGTCACAAATGATTATTGTGAGATTACATAAATTGATCACAAAAGATATTTAACTTAATTTTTTAAACAAAAGATAATGGACAATGACAAATTAAATAGACATTATAATCACCAAATGCTCATTGCCATAAAATTGAAAAATATTCATCCAAAAAGGTTTTCATAAACAATACAAAAATTTGTCCACAAATAGGTCATATTAAAGTGTCAAAGAAATGTAAAAAACTAGTAGAAAGAAAAAAACTAATACAGCCCATCCACTGCTGTCGCATAATAGTCCACCCACTAGTACCGTATATAGTTGAAAGTTTCTGTAAGAAAAAAAATCCAAAAAGATGTGACTTAAAAATTTTGTACAATAAAAAAAGGAATATAATATTGAGTTAAAAATATTATACCTCATTGAATGAGGAATTGAAGACATTCCTTTGTCCATATGCTCGATGATTGACTCCATTAATTTTTCTAACGATCAGTTTTTTCAGTCAAATTCTGCATCTCCTTAATCAATCAATTCAACTACTTGTGTATCAGCTGCATTAGCTCGTTTCTCTGCTTGATCTAATTGCATACAGGTGTGTTGTCCCCCGTTTGTCAATGAACTGGGCTTCACACCATACCCAAGACCAGGTACATACCCTGGGGTCCTAGCATGTACTTTCTCACATATTTCATCATCAGTCAGTTGTTGACCTCTCTCTGGCACTGGCTGAGACTTGAAGGTAATGATTTGCAGTTACGAATATCATAAGTATAAGCAATTTGCATTGTTATAAAACTATGCATAAGATTTAAAATAATAAGTAAAGAAGAAAAGACTTATATAATTCTCTACGGCTTGTTTCAAGGTCCAAGTCCCATCCTTACAATGTGTTTTCTTGTAGAATTCAACCGTTCCAATATCAGATTCTGGCTACTCAACATTACAGTATTATAATATGTTAGAGCATGTAATAAAAAAGTTCAAATCTCACAACTATATTATTAATATTAGGCTAATATACCAACTCCTCTCCGCGTCATATAAAAGACTTGGATCCCAGACAATGAAGAACTTTAAGCTTGGATTGATTTTCTTTACTTGTCTTGCTCCTAGCTTGCAACAAATTAGTATAATCAACATTCATGGGCCGTTTTGTCGTCGTTTACTTCGATGACATCCTGGTGTACAGTTCTTCTGCGGAGGATCACTTGAAGCATCTGGTTCCATATAGAGGGGTTCGAGGTGATTCAGACTCGAGGACGAGTCCTTTCCAACCAGGGGAGGATGATGCAGGACTAAGCTCAGACCTGATCGAGTCCGATCCGGAGCAGCTCCCGAGGCGATCCGGACGCGTTTGGACCCCATCCGTCCGACTCAGATCTCCGTATGACCCAGACCGTCAGATGGGCATAACTTTCGACCACGACGTCCGATCGGGGCGTGCGACCAGTCGAAACGACCGGCTCGACGAGCCCGTCATGATTCATCAGAGATCGAAGATCTCTCCATGACCTTGACCTCCGAATCTCTAGATTCCTTTTCCTTTGGCTTAAAATCTAGTTTTAGTGAAAAACTTTCCTTTTTAGGCAGTTTGTTCGGTCTTTCCATTTTTAGCAAATTTCCTATTTCTAGTAGGTTTTCTCCTCTTGGAATTCCAGGTTTAGTATTTGGACTAGGTTAATTATGTTTGAGTCCATGTATGCGTTGGTCTAGTCTCTCCTTAAACATATAAAAGGAGGACTTAGGGTTTGTAAGGGGCATTTTTGATGATGAATAAAAATTAGGGTTTTTGGTTTCCCCCCTTGAAAAATCTGGTTGTCTCTCCCATAGAGAGGTTCACGTTTACCCTACGCCACTTCTTATACGCAACAACAAATTAGTATAAATATAATAATCCAACTTCATGCTATTCAGATATTCTATAACCCAACCAAGTATACATTATACCTGAAACTTTTCGGACATTATGTAATCACATAAAGTGTTCCAATCATCGTGCTGTATGTCTGAGTAAGGGTGCTTGCGTGCCTCATTTATCGATTCGAATGACCTTATGCGTTTATACAATTTATGCTGATAATTGGAGTAGCACTCACTAAGCGTGCGATTGATGACTTCTTTAACGTGTTCATCATGCAAGTCTAGGTCGAACTTGTCCTAAAAATATAGAAGACAATTTCTGACTGCAATACAAAACTTTAAAGAAAAATCGATGAACATACAAAAATATATTCACTTATGGCAAGTCGTGCAAACATTGGTTCTTTAGCATAATTTATCACATCCCTCCATTTAGGCACACTTAAAGGAGCAAATAATCGACAAACAAAACCCATTTCGGATGTGAAAGTACCAGTATCCTTACAAACCGGGCCCCACTTGTCTGCCGGAATACGTACATCTTGTATTTTTCCGTCAGTTCTTAACTTCTTTTGTATTGCAATGCCTTGTGATAAGCCTTGTTTTCTTCTAATAGTAGTTGAAGTTGAAGCTACATGAAAGATAAATATTTAGCAAGTTAAACGAGACAAAAAGAGCTATCAGTAGAGGCGGAGCTAGACATCAACTAGACTATTAAAATAGATGAAATAACTACTGATCCTAACTTTGTTTTGATGATGTCAATATGTGTATGATGATAAAAAAATGATTTGACATCTATATCCCTTAATTTGGAACTCTTTAAATTCAATTTTTAGATGTTTTTGTACTGATAGTCTATGTCAGCACAGTCGATGTCGTGATCGACCGTGCCATAGCACGGCAAGACTTGGCCAATCTGGAGTGATCATGGCGGTCTATCCAAGTATCGACCCTGAATGCATCATTTTCTCACTGAGGCTGACGGTCGATGAGACGGTCGATCGTAAAGAGTTGACGATTGATGCAATGGATGATCCGGGTTATTTTTAGCGCAACGGATGATGCAACGGTCGATGATACGGTCGACCGTGAAGACTGGACGGTTGATGCAATGGATGATTTAGACTTTTTTTTTTTTGAGTGCGACAGATGATGCAACAGTCTATCCATGGATCAACCATCAGCCTGCGCTTGGACTTTCAATAACTAATGGGGAGAAGAAAAGCTTTCATACCCAAGTGGTTATCAGCAGTAGGTACAAGAGATTGTTGAGGTGAAGAATTTGTCAATAGCGATAGTGAGGCAAGAGTTGATGAGTCAGTCGATGCCAAATTATTAGAACTTAGCATACAACCATTCACAAATACGTAGATTTAGACATACTAATGGCGGTAGTTAAAAAAATGACCAAAGCTACATGTTGTTTGTATGGCTAAATCTACATGCTATTTTTGCTATTTTTGGAAAATTACCAAAAAGTTGTTCATATAATGGTTTTCGATCATTATAGAAATTAAAATTTCTTCCTAACAAGATCAATAAGAAAGCAGCCAGCCCATGGTTTTCGATCTATATATGATCATATGAATTCATGCTAAAAAAAATGAAATGTTAGCGTTTTGAATAAATTGTGCTCCGCCCCGCCCGCCGGATTTTGGCCCTGAAAGTGCTCCTCCGGCTCCAAGGTTTCCTGGTCTTCACCTGGTTGGTCGGAAACCCACTTCCTGGGCTCAAGTGACTGCCAACTCCTCCAGTGCACAGGTCAGGATGAGTGGAAGCGATCTCGCCGACGAGATTGCGACGAAGGGGGTAGGTAAGTTCCGGCTGGGGCGAACGGAGATGCCACCGGAGCTTCTGCAGCGGATTAGAAGCAAGTGGAATCATACACTTTTTGGGCGTTTTGTGGGTGGAAGAGTGGGGTTGGAGTTCCTGCGACGTCGTCTAGCCGGGTTATGGAGGACGGATGCGCCATTTCTAGTGACGGACATGGCCAATGGGGTTTTCGCATTTAAATTTGAGTCGGAAGAAGATATGATGCGCATCTTCACCGGCGGTCCTTGGATGGTTGACGGGCTTACTCTCTCGCTTATCAGATGGAGGAACTATTTCCGGCCAACTGCTACGGCTTTCACGAGGGCTCCAGTTTGGATCAAGATACCAGACCTTCCCCTAGAGTTCTTTGATAGGGAAGCCATCTTCAAGATGGCTATGAATGCAGGGACCCCTCTAGCCATAGATATGATAACCAAGATCACTGATAGATGTAATTTTGCCAGAGTTTGTGTGGAGGTAGACCTCACTCAGCCGGCCTGTATAGGAACTCTATTGGAAGGAGGGGATGGAGAAGGACCTTTCATACAGCCGTTCGTATACGAAAACATCTCTCTCTGTGATGGCTGTGGGTTTTTTGGGCATAAGGAGGAGAGATGCCCGGAGAAGACGAAGGTTCCTCAGGCTAAAGGGGAAATGGGCAAAGGGAAAGAGGTGGACGGCATGGAGTGTGAAGAGATCCGGACACCAGTATTCCGCAGTGGGGAGGATGCGCATCGTGATGATTCCCGGGAGAGGACGGAGGAAGATGAGAAGGGCATAAAAGCAGTTCTGGGAGAATGGCATACCGTGCAAAACCGCCGACGTTGGGGGCGTCGGCCCCAACTGGCTAAGGCATGGCCGGAGAGAGCTGCTCCGGCGAAGGCGGATCAGCAGAGGTGGCGGGCGAAGGGGGGTGATGCAGAGGTACGGATGTCAGTGCCAGCTCAGTAGACCACTCCTGACACGATGCAACCGGCATCTGCTGACGCGCGACAACGCCCTGACAGTGGGAGACGTGTACCAAGGGGAGAGAGCGTGGACGGCGTAGAGACAAAGAAGGCAGATGGTGACAAGGCGACTGGCGAGAAGGACGGCGGCGCCGGACCTAGGGTTGGCAGCAAGGGGTCTCAGCATCAGAGGGGCTTGGCTCCTTTTATTGGGCACGTGGGGGCCTCTAGTAGCCATGGGCCAGTGAGAGTATGGGCCGATGTGGCTGCTCACACAAGGAAGGCGTGGGCTGGGCCGAATAGATTTATACCTTTAGCACGTACTACTGCTGATTTAGATGATGAGGAGCTGGCTGGGCTTAGCCTGCATGAATTGGGGTGGTACGCTCGTTATCCCGCGTGGGTATCAAACTTTTGAATCCCTTGACCAGGGCGAAGTTGGTGATGGCGGGGAGCAGCATATACAGGAGGATGTCATGGATGAGTATTACCAAAAGGGGATAGCAGCTATTGACCAAGCTCTGCATAGTGATGTTCCGATGCTAGCTCTCATGCATGGGGAGGAGGACTCGCTTAGCCAGGATATGGAGGAGGCAGACGATCGGCACACCCCGCCTGGCTTCACTCCGGTGCGCGCTGGCTGCTAGCAGATGGAGGAGGACCTCCAGGTGACAGGAGGGGATGCAAAAAGGTTTAAGACGTCGGTTGAAGGGGACGAGCATCCCTGTATGGATGGTATCCCATGATGAAGGCTATAATTTGGAATTGCCATGGCCTGGGGCCAATAAGGGCAGTGAGTATGTGCCGGCGACTCCTGCAAAATAAGAAGCTAGATTTCTTGTTCCTCCTGGAGACTGTGGTGGTGGATGCGAATATGGAATTTATTGCGCGGAAGCTGGGCCCGAGATGGCGAACTTTCTTGCTGCCTTCGAAAGGACGCCATGGCGGTATCCTAGCGGTTTGGCGGGCTGATTTTGGTCGGGTTCATTTCAAACAATTCACTGACCAGGCAATACATGGGGTCATTACTACGGAGGGGATAGGCCAATGGTTTATCTCTATCGTGTATGCTGCGCGCCGGAGCCGGGACCGGGTGATTCTCTGGGAGACATTAAGGAAGCTCAACAACTGGGGTTGGCCACACCTTATCATTGGCGACTTCAATGTGGTGGCGAGCTCTGACGAGAAGCGTGGGGGGAAGCTCTTCAGGTATAATGGAGCGGTATCTGATTTTCTGTCCTTTATTGCAGGAGATCAACTTGTGGACTTGGGATTCAGAGGCCCTTCGTTCACATGGTCAAACATGAAGCTTGGTGCGGCTAGAATCCAGCAGCGCCTAGACCGTGCTCTCTCGAATCAAATGTGGAGCGAGTGGTTTCCTAAGGCGGAGATATCCCACCTTCATCGGCATGGCTCGGATCATAGACCGTTACTTCTGGATCTTATGCCTGTGGGCATTCCCCCAGGTCCTACTCCTTTTCGGTTACAGCAAGTGTGGCTCAAACACCCGCCCTTTAAGCAAGGGGTGGCCCGGGCTTGGAGTAGGCAACGGCACGGGTCAGCTCAATATGTGTTTCATGGGCGGGTGAAGGAAATCAGGAAGATGGTCAAGGGGTGGGATCGCAAGGATGTTTCTAAGGTTATGTCTTCCAAGCAACAGATTATTCAGTATCTCCATAGCCTGTACCTTGAAGAAGAAATAGGTCCCCTGCCCTTGCAAGATGAGCAGCGCATGCGGTCTTTGGAACATCAGCTGGCAGCACTGGAGGTTCAGCATGATGCGTTGATTGCCCATCAACGTAGACGACTCTGGGTGGCTGAGGGGGATAGGAATTCAAGGTCCTTCCACCAGGGATCTAGAGTAAGCTCTGGCTGCTCTAGAGTCAGGGAGATTTGCAAGGAGGATGGGTCCGTGGCGTCTACGCATGAGGAGATCTCAGCAGTATTTGTGACTCATTATAGGAAACTTTGGTCTGTGGCCTCTGGCTCGTCCAATGCAGCGCTGCCGTCGCTGCCCAAGCTGTCTGAGGAGGTCAAGTTTGGGATGGTTGCTGACGTAACTGGAGAGGAAGTTCTAGACACGCTTCGTGCCATGGGAAGAGATAGGTGCCCAGGACCTGACGGGCTTCCTGTGGAGTTCTTCTTAGAGCATTGGGAGGTGGTGGGCACTGACCTGGTTCAGCTGATTCAAGGTTTCTTTGCTAATACTAAGATGCCTAGTGGATGGAACGATACTTTCCTCACGTTCATCCCTAAGTGTCCAAATCCTAGAAGGGTCAAGGAGTATAGGCCAATTAGCTTATGCAATGTGGTGTATAAGGTTATATCTTCCATCTTGGCTGGTTGGATGAAGGGGGCTCTTCAGGATGTTGTGAGTCTGGAGCAATCTGCATTTGTCGCTGGCAGGGCAATCCAGGATAACATTGGTGCTGCTCATGAGGTTCTTCATTCCCTTAAGAAGGCTCCGAAAACCAAACCGTTAATGGCGGTTAAGGTGGATATTAGAGCAGCTTATGACTCTGTAAGTTGGAATTTCATTCGCCGTGTTCTCCAGGAAATGGAGTTTCCAGATAAGTGGATTGGCTGGGTGATGGAATGTATATCTACGGCGAGGTTCTCTCTAATCCTAAATGGGAGAGTCTGTGGGTTTTTTCCGGCTAAGTGGGGTATTCGTCAAGGGGATCCTATATCACCTTACCTCTTTATCATTGTGCAGGAGGTCCTTACTCAATTGGTCAAGGTTCCTCTGGTTGAATTGGAAGGGGTGACCTATCCGGGGTCTTCCTTTAAACTTTCCCATCTTTTGTATGCTGATGACTGCCTCTTTGCGACTACTGCTCGGAGAGAGGAAGCAAAGAAGGTGGGTACTATCCTACGGAGATACAAACAGCTTTCTGGCTTGGAGGTTAGTAGTGAGAAGTCAAGTGTCAAATTTTCCCCATCGACGTCGGTTAGAAGGCGGAAGATGCTATCTAAAGCTCTTGGGTTTGCTGAGAAGAAGGGGACGCGGCGATACCTTGGGGTGCCGCTGTACTCGCGTGGTCTACGAGCTCCAGATTTTAGTTTCTTAATCGATGCTGTCCAAAACAAACTGGTTACCTGGAGATGCCCAGTGAAGGCGGCTGCTGGTCGTGCTGTCTTGGTGCAAGCAGTGATCCAAGCAATGCCAGTCTTTGTCATGTCGGTGATTCCTACCCCGGTTGGAGTGCTGAACCGAATCTCCACCCTGACTAGAGGTTTCCTGTGGCAAGGAAAACGAGGGGGTCTATCGGTAGTTGCTTGGGATAGAGTCTGTCAACATAAGATGGCTGGTGGTCTTGGCTACAAAGATCTTCGTAGATGGCAATGGGCTTTGAGGATGAGACGTGCAGCAAGGTTTTTGGAGGAGAAGGACTCGGTCTGGACAGCGTTATGCCGGGCCAAATATGCGTTCGATGGAGTTCTGCCAAGCTTGAGGGTGGGAGCTCATCTTTCAGGGCTGTGGCGCTCTATCTGCAGGGCGTCTGACATGCTGAGGAAGGGTCTTCGCTGGGAGCCCGGGCCTATGTGCAAAGTAGAGGTGCTCAGGGATTGGTGGGTGGGAGAGGGGCCTTTGAACTGCTCCCCATGCATGATGGTGGCTGAGGAGAGTTTAGAGGGGTTGCAGGTTGGGGACTTGGTGAGGGCAGATGGGGCGTGGGATCGCATGAAGGTGGAGGCTCTGTTTCACCCTTCTATGGTTGACAGAGTCTTGGCTGTTCCGTTAGTGCAGCAGGCATCTGCAGGTAGGCCAAGATGGACGTGGTCTAGGGATGGGGAGGTATCATCGGCCTCTTGCTACTCTATGCTGGAGTTCATGGCTGGTAACCAAGGTGATGAGGAACAGATCAAATATTGGAGAAGTGTGTGGTGTGCCCCTGCTGGGCCGCGGGTACAGCATTTTCTTTGGAAATTATTACATGGGAAGATTCCGACGCGATTGGCTCTCTGGAATCTTTGCCTCAGTGCTGATCGGGAGTGTCCTCGCTGCCATCTTGCAGATGAGACAGTTGACCATATCCTCTTTGAGTGCAGCTCTGCCAAGGAAGTATGGGGTGATGTTCTGGGTGGGTTGAGTCCAACAGATTTGGTGTCCTATTTTGAGGTGTTATGCAAGCCATCGAAGTCTGAGGAGGTCGTTCTTAGGAAGTCTCTTGTGGCCTACACAGTGTGGTGCCTATGGAAGGATAGGTGCAGGATCGTAGTGGGGGAGGATAGCCAAAGTAGTAGGGACCTTTCGCGCTCGGCTCTTTGGCAAGCGAAGGAATTCCTGCTAGTGAACAAGCACAACCTACCAGTGCCCTGGGCTGAGGGATGGGAGGGGGTTCGCCTTCAGACGGATGCTGCGGTTGACATGGAAGGGAAGATGGCGGGTTTGGGAATGGTTTGTGTGGATGCTAATGATGTCATTCTCTGGTCAGACGGGTGTGTTGTGGAGGTGGAGTCAGTGATTGAAGGAGAATTAAGGGCTATCAGTTGGGCTGTAGAGGAGGCCAAGAAGCGAGGTCTGCGTAGGGTTTTGGTCGAAAGTGACTCCCTGTATGGGGTTAAGATGCTGAAAGGGGAATTCCCTATGTCTACTAGGAGTGCCAGGATTGTTCACGATGTTTGGTGGTCAAGATGGAGTTTTGATGATCTGAGTTTCATGTACATTCCGCGGGAGGAAAATGATCGAGCGGACGATGTGGCTCGTGGGGCGCTTGATTTTTGTGCAACTTTTGGGGCTGGTGTTGAGGGTATTAGGGGGTCTGTCCCTGATATCCCTCGAGGTGAATGATGGTCCCCTGATGGGGTTGTAGCCCTCTGGCTTAATTATTCAAAAAAAGAATAAATTGTGCTCCTCATGGATTTTTGGACAACATAAAGTAATGGTATATATAGCCGCCGCTAAAGGTCCCTTTTTATTTTTTGTCTGATTTGAAGTGAATGTAATATCAAGTCATAGGAGAGTTACTCATATGATGGCATAGCATGGGTGAAAGCTACTTGAATCTTGAAACTACCAAATCATAATATGAACATCAGAACATGAATAGTAAAAAAGAAAGGCAAAAGGAAGAGAAAATGAGGAAACCTGATGCATACTGTAACACATCGAAGTGAAAAAAACTAGAATTTAGAGGATATAAAAGTCAGAATTGTTTCTGATAGATATAGGTGAAGGCTAGAATTAAAATGCAACAATAGGCAAGAGAGGTAGGTTGGAGCGGTATGATTAAGTAAATTAACTAGTTCAATATCATGGTTAAATTAAACTAACCCGAGGGTGAGCCCAAATCAACCTAGTACGTGCTATGTGACACAATCCTTTATGGAAGGAAGAAGCTGCTCCGATCACTTTCATGCTATAATCTGTCGCAATGGCTGAACCAAGATTTTCACAAGAATTTCATTATTTCGGGCTCGAAATCATTGATTGTGTTGTTTTAGGAAAGTTTTATTTTGTAACTTTTGCGAGGAAACTCAGAATCAATTACCGTCAATTTTTTAGCGTGATTCTAATTTCGAGTATAATAGGTTCTCAGTTTGAGTTCTACTTTTACTATTTTTGGTAATTTTTCACTTTTAGTATTTTGCTCGTTTATGTAGCCTTAGAGGGCCTTGCTGTAATTTTTAGCTGTGAAGTCAATAATCCACCTTAGTATCTCTTAAGGCATTAGGTCCATTAATTTATATTTCTTAAGGCATTAGGTCCATTATAGTTAATTTTTAAAATATATGTAACCAAAATGCCTTCCATCCGTCGCCACCCTCCCCGCCCATCCAACCATCTCCGGCGAACCACCTCAATCTCTAGCAGCCAACTTCGACGACACGGCCGAAAAGAGAAAAGATAAAATTGGATCTAAGTGTTGTCGATGATGGATGGACGGTGAAAGGAGCTCGTCGTAGGTGAAGACCGGCACAAGAGGGATTATAGGGATCTCAGAAAATAATCCCTGTTGGCTGATTGGTGTGAACAAACTAGTGAAATGTTTTCTCCACAACCAATGTGGGACTAAACATTTTACTACACCATATTGGCTCCTCCATTTGATTAATAAATAATGGGCTTGCTCTTGGCCCATTTGATTCAACCCTTCTAGGCTTAGCCCACACTTATTTAATAAGTGTTTTGGGCTTTTATACATGCCTTAATCCAATAGTTGTTGTTTTGGAATTGCAGGGAGGCTGCTCGTGAGCGGGTAGTCAGCACCTGCTATAGAATAACTAGCAAGGAGAACCCTTCCTTTATCTTCTTGTTGGACACCTTGGCTGGGGAAGAGCATTTGGAGTGGATTCAGAATAAATTGGGTAACACTTGGGGGTGTTACCTGATTCCTTCACAAGGCTGGAAAGGTGGGATTGTGGCGGTTTGGAAATTGGAGGTTGGATGTGTTACTGTGATGCACTGGTCTGATCAGGCAATTCATGCACTCATCACCTTGAAGGAAATTGGAGAAATTGTTGTGTCTGCTGTCTATGCGGCTAGACATGCGGTGGATAGACGTATTTTGGAAGAGGAAGATCCTAAAGCGATTGGATAGGGCCTTGTGTAATAATGATTGGAAGAGGAGTTTCCCTCAAACCAAGGTATGGCATCTTCCTTGTGTCTTCTCTGATCACACACCACTCTTGGTTTCTATTGAAGATCAATCTTAGAGGATAGGTCCCACTGTGTTTTGGATGGAGCACTATTGGGTTCGATTAAAAACATTTAAATTTTCTATGGGTCGTATTTGGAAGTCACTCTACCATGGCTCTAAGTAGTATGTGCTGAATTCTAAGATCAAAGCTGTGAAGAAGATGGTGAAGGGATGGGACATGAGGGCCTCCAGCTCTGATATTTTTGGTGTGGGGAGACAAATGGAGCTATGCTTGGAGGCTTGGTATTCTCTGGAAGCCGAAAGGGAGCTTTTTTTTTTTTTTTTGCTGAAATTGAGCCCACAGGCTGAGTGATATAACTATTAATCAATCTTACACAAGGCCGGCAGTGCCCTGCTGAGCCCCTCCGGGCAAGATCATCTGCCACCGCATTTACATCACGCGGCATAAAACTAAAAATAACACCCCCCAGAAATGCAGCTATGCTCCAGATCCTCCTAAGGATAGTTTCCATGCCTGGTTCATAAGGTTGCCTCCCATTTATGGAGTTCACAGTGCTCCTAGAATCCGTCTCAACAATCACCTCCCGAATTCCCCGCGCCACAGCCTCTTCCAAAGCTTTGAGAACAGCCAGCATCTCTACCTCATCACTATTATGTGCCACTGTCTTCTCAGTTACCAACAATAGCGGCGTGTCCCTTCCCTGCTCCCAGTAAACTAGACCTATACCTGCTTCGTCAGAACCATGAAGCCAAGCTCCATCTGCTTGTATCACCACGCTCGCTTGCCGTCTAGTAGCAGATACCATCGGATACGAAGAACTCCACCCCTTGGCCCGCCAGAACTCCCCTGCAAGTTTCCGAACACGCCATGCCAAGGATTCCGGCGTACAACAAGTACCCCTCCAAACAACTTCATTTCTTTCCTTCCAAAGTAACCAAAAACCGTATGCAACGATGGCTTTAATCCACCTTTTTGACTTGTTAGCAGATGAAGATTCCGTGATTAAATGCATAAGGTAATTATAACTCACTCCACCACTCAACGGCAATAAGGCCTCCCAAGCTCGCCTTGCATAAGGACACTCTACGAGAATATGATTCAACGTCTCATCTTCTCCACACTGCCGAGGACAGGCTCTATCCTGGATCAAACCAATCCGCCATAGCTCCTCACGAGCTGGAACCTTCCTATGTAAAACTTTCCAGCAGAAATGCTTCGCGCGAGGTCCTGCAGGCAAACTCCAACAATTGGCCCATGCATCCCGATGTACAGGAGAAGCCACCCTGTGTTCTTGTGTCAACAACCAGGAATACAAAGCTCACGCATCTGGTTTCCCTGAAGCATTGAAGACCCATCTCACCCTGTCCTTCATTAAAGTAGCATCAATCTCAACCTCTAGGACTTGTTGCACCAAGGCTGGATGAAAGAGATCACAAACTTTCTCCCTGCACCAATTCGAATTGTCCATTAAGTCGCCAAGGACCGATCCTTCCATCTCACCGCCCACCCTCACCATTGCCGGTCTAGAGGAGAACGATCCTTCACCGCACCACCAGTCATCCAAGGGATGAAGTTTACTGTTTGGTGACGGGGCGAAGAATAAACCAGCCCGGAGATCCCCCGCCGCGCGGCTAATAGCCTTCCACAAATCTGAACAAGGTCGTTTACAGGACTTTGGAGGGAGAGGTCCCGTCCACCCATACTTATCTCTTGTTATTACAGCCCAACAAGACAATCTATCCTCCAAAAGGCTGGCTGCTCGTCACATATGTAGTGCCCGTTGCCAAAGAACAAGGTCGCGAACCCCCAGACCACCCCACTCCTTCGGCCGACAAACCGATTGCCACTTGACTCTAGATATTGATCCCACCTCCTTCCACAAGAACATGCGAAACAAAGCTTCGAATTGGCGGAGCAGCGAAATAGGCACTACAGCGGACATCATAGAATGAACGGGGATAGCTTGAAGTACCGATTTCAGAAGAGTAACCCTCCCAGCCTCCGATAAGAAGGCCACTTTCCAAGAAGACACCTTGAGTATCATTTTATTCAGCAGTTCCCCAAAATCACTAGCTCTCAACCTTTTCCCAGAGATGGGAGTGCCCAAGTACCGCCATACTCCTTCAACCTCAGCCATACCCAGAATTCTGCAAATACTCGAGCGGCATTCTACAGGCACCACTTTGGAAAATTGAATAGCAGACTTCATAGGGTTTACTTCAACCCCAATTACTGCTCTGAAATTAATAAGGATCTGAGTTAACCTTCAGGCCTCCATTGGAGAAGCATCCGTTGCAAAGAGACAATCGTCAGTGTATAATAAATGTGAGAACCTCCCCCCACCACGACGCAATTGAGCACCTTTCAAACCAACACCATGCGCCAAAGTAAGCTTCGAGAGAACTTCCTGCATTAAGAGAAACAAATAAGGTGAGAGAGGATCGCCTTGTCGCAATCCCCGTTGAGGAACCACCCTTCCAAAAACCCTTCCGTTGACAATGAACGAAAATTTGGTTGTAGTGATGCAAGCCATGGTCCACTCAATCCAAGTTGCTGGAAAACCCATCACCCCTAATACTTCCTTCACAGCTGCCCAACAAACCCGGTCATAGGCTGACCTCAAGTCAACCTTGATCACCATCATAGCCCTTGACAAAGGAGCACAATCCATAGAGTGTAACAACTCCTGCGCATTAGCTATGTTATCGTGGATCAATCTACCCGAGACAAAAGCAGATTGTTCCAATCCAATTAAATCATCCAGCACCTCATTGAGTCTTCTAACTAGGACAGTAGACACAATTTTGTAACACACATTGCAAAGGCTGATGGGATGAAAATCTGTTACCCGACGTGGGTTCTCACACTTCGGAATAAATGAGATGAAAGTCTCATTCCAAGTAGCCGGGAGCACTGCCGTTCTAACGAAAGTTCGCACAGCTAGCGTGACCTCACTCCCCACCGCAGTCCAGTTCTTCGTGTAAAATTCAGTAGGGATCCCGTCTGGCCCCGAGCATTTTTGCTTACCCAAAAGACACACAGCCTCTTTGATCTCCAACTCCGAAACCTCTCTAACTAGCCTTTCTTTCTGATCTTGAGACAAACATGGCAAATCAGGTAGCTCCCCTGGCCTGTAACTCCCATCATCAGCCCACAGCTCCTTATAATGTCTCGCAAAGAGACCTCCAATATCAGCTGGTTGATTGACAACCTCCTCATTCACATCAACAATCTCCTTCACTTTGGACTTATACACCCTTGAAGAAACCAACTTATGAAAGAATGCTGAGTTCCTGTCACCTGCATCAACCCACTCCCTCCTCAACTTTTGCGCCACGAGCCTTTCCTGTAAAGTAATCACTGCAGCATGTTGTTTTTCTAATGCTCGGAGTTCTAGTTCCTCTTCTAGCTGAAGCCCTTGAGACTCCTCCTTCGAATACATCTTAAGAATACAATCCTCCAATTTCCTCCCCCGACGAAATGGATCGCAGTCCTCTCTAACATTCCAATCCTTTACCACGCCTTTCAATTCAAGAAATCTAGTAGCCATATTATATTGAGCGGATCACCGCTGCCTCCTACTCCAAATCCGCCTGACAAGAGCGACGAATCTAGGCTCTTCCAACCAATGTTGACGAAGTCTGAATACCCCAGCCCCATCAGTACATTTGTCTTGGCTGCCCGCAGAAAGGACAAGAGGACAGTGATCCGATCCCTGGCGACTTAAGTGTCTGACTTCCACCCATCCAAGGACATCTTTAGCTGATGGCGTGCAAAGAACACGATCAAGTCGCTCAGAAATCCTTCGATCTCTGGGAAGGCCATTACACCAGGTATAGGTAGTTCCAACATAGCCAACATCAACCAGGCTGTTCATAGAAATAAACTCCAGGAATTCTTTAGCAGAGGAGTTAAGTCTAAAAGGTCTCCCCCCAAACTTCTCATAAGGAGCAACAACCGCGTTGAAATCCCCCATTAACACATGAGGCAACCCTGTGTTGTTTACTTCAGTCAACATCTGTCAAAGAATCCGTCTACCCCCAACCGTCCTCGCACCATAAACCACAGAGAGAATGATCTGCGCTCCGCCCTCGATAGTGATTAGTCCATGGAGTGCTTGAGGAATACCACTGGTCATGGAAACATGACCCAGTGCTCTTCTCCAAACCGCCACAATGCCACCTTGCCTACCAACAGAAGGAATAAAAAACGAATCCCACCGCCTCCCCAGCCTCTGCTTGAGTTGCACCAGCCCATCTTCCATTACCACAGTGTCAATGATAAAAATAAAATCTGGTGAGAGTTCTCTTATAAGCCCTCCACAAATTATTACGGTTTTCTCCACTCCCACACCCCTATAGTTCCAGGCTATGGCTTTAAACATCAACAGGTAAGTCTGTGCCCTGCTCTGAGGCTTCAAGATCCTGTGATACCCTCTTTTCCTTGGCACCCTCCACAGCTTTTATCAACAGACCGAAGCTCTTGTTATGACGCTCAAGTTCATCAGTGGTCACCTGAGAAACACTCTCCTTGCGCGCGAGACCCAGCTTCAAACCATTAGCAGTTCCCTCCTCAATTTGAACCATCAGACCACCCAACGGACTCGGATCAGAGTGCCCATCCGGCTTTGACAAAGGCCCAGTTTCCACATGTTCTGGCTCAACCACAGTGAGTAATTTAGTCCCAGCCCGACTAGAGCCAACCCCAGCTGAAAAATTAGGCCCAGCCCGACTAAAACCGGGCGGCGACCCACCTGAGCCGGTTCGGTCACCTTCTCCTCTATATGTATCCCTTTTATCCAGCAACCCCACCTCCACCCTACCTTTCCCCAGCTCACTGGTACGAGCGCAGACCACCAGTTCCCCTTTCCTCGCCCACATCGAGGATCTTCCCCGATCTTGCCGTGCAACAGTCTCCTTCCCCCGCCGCCCGTCTGAAGCGACGTTAATGGCCATCCCTCTGTCTCCCTGGCTGCCTCGAGCCGCGTGCCGCGTACCTCGGTACCAGTGCGTTCCCCTTCCCGCTGCAACCCAGCCCTCGCCGGACTCCATCGTCGCTGGGAAAGCCCCTGCGGCCATCTCCCGTCGCGGATTCACAGATCGGTTTCTTCCCCCATGCCTGCCAAGAGACCGGCCTCTCATCCCCCCTTCGAGTGGAGGACCACTGGATCGTCCTCTATCTGCAAGATCCCGTTCTAAACGAAGGCTAGTAGCTCCATGGTAAGAATCTCTCATCTCCTGCTCAATATGGTTTGGTTCCACCCTTATGGTATGCCCTACGCCAACCCCGCCTTCAACTAAATTCTCTCCACCCACCACCATAACCGGACAAGCCCCTCCTTTATGGCCGATTCTCCAGCACTTATTGCACACCATTACCCCTTCATAACAGAACTCCTGGAAGGATGTTTTGCCATCCTTAACCACCTCAACGCCCTTCTTCAGAGGAACATCCAAACATACCTCCACACACACCTTCGTAAATTCACATCTCGCCGCCAAGGTTGTTGGAAGTTCAACCCTAAGCGGCGTTCCAATCACTGCCGCAAGTCTCTTGAGTGCATTGTCTTCATACATTTCAGATGGTAAGTTAGGGAAACCAACCCTGATAGCTCCCCTATTGAACTGAATTTGCGATGGCCTACAATTGCCCTCCCATCTGATGAGGGATAAGAGATTTCCTTCCACCGTCCAGGGACCTTTAGCTTGCACATAGGCCCTATCCTCCTCGTTACAAAACTTAAAGATATAGATGCCTTGTGATGTTTCCGCTACTTCATACGAAGCTGAAGTTTTCCACAATCTTGCAAGTTTGCTTCTCAAAACATTAACAGGTACCCTCCTCCCTGTGAATCTTCCAAAGAGGGCATTTTCCCAATCCTTGTTTAGCCTTGCTGATTCCCCATCATCAAAGACCACCCTATCCTTGTTTAGTATACTCAAGCTCTCAGCTTCTTTCCTTCCTATGAGCGCTGCTTTCACAGGTCCCCCAACTGCCACATCCACCCAAGTTCTATTCTGATGGGTTTCCTCCTGGTGTACAGAGCACCTTGGATCAATTCCTTCAAGGTATACAGGGCACAGGGATCGCTGTGATGGTGCCTGGAGCCGTGGCAAAGGCTCCCCAGCTCCAGCTACCATCGCGGTACTCCCCTCTGTTGCACTATCAATCTCCTCCAGGCTTGTCTCCTTCTCATAGGAGGAAGAGAGTTTCTTGATCAGTTTACGGACAATCTTGCGTTCCTTCTTGTCTTTCTGCTCCTTACACTTCTGCTGAAGCTGTCTAAGCTGAGCCAAAAGGCTCTTTTCCTTCACACCTCTTACCATGGTGAGAACAGAGGTCTTACTGCGTGAGGACCGGCGCCCACCCCACCACCGCCAGGCGGCAGCCGGGTAGGAATCCGGCCGTGATGGTCACCCGCAGTTACCCTTCACTCAGCAGTCACTCAAATCATAAGAGACATGCTTCCTTACTTGACTAAGACTCAGCCGAAAGGGAGCTGCTTGAAGAACAAGAGAAGAAAATGCATGACTTGGAGGAGAAATTAGCTCGGGTGATTTTGCAAGAGGAATCTAGGTCTGGTCAGAGATCTAGGGAGGTATGGATGCGGGCTGGTGATAGGAATTCTCCCTTTTTCCACTCTGTTGTTTCCAGCCGTCGCCATAACTCATAAGTCCAAGGTCTTGGAGGATGTGAATGAAGTGAATGTTGTTGTGCAAGAGCAAGAACTCATTGTTGCAGAGTTTGTGCAATACTACTCCAACCTTTGGAAAGGAAATAATAACCATAATTGTCTGCATTTACCTGAACTTCCACAACTTAGTGAGGAATTCCATGAGTTGCTTGGTGGTCTGGTTACCCCTTTGGAAGTACAAGAGGATGTGTTTAGTATGGGCAGAAATAAGTACCCGGGTCCAGACGGAGTGCTTGTCAAATTTTATACTCTATATTGGGATGTTGTTGGTTATGAATTTTCTAGTGTTATCTTGGATTTCTTCGAGACAGGAAGGCTGCCGCCGAATTGGAATGAAACTTTCTTATCCTTTATTCCTAAATGCAAGTTTCCAAAGAAGGTCAAAGATTTCTGACCTATTAGTTTGTGCAACGTGGGGTACAAGGTTATCACTACTATTCTTGCTCGTCGCCTAGGATCAGCTCATGAGGATTTGATTGGTCCTGAGCAGTCAGCTTTCCTCCCTAGTCGTAGTAACCATGACAATGTGGATGCTGCCATTGAGGTTATACATTCCATGAGGAATGCCCCGAAGACTAGGAGCCTAATGGTTACTAAGGTTGACTTGAAGTCCGCATATGATAAAGTGAATTGGAGTTTTCTCAAGAAGGTGCTTAGGAAGATGAACTTCCCCGAAACGCGAGTAGCTTGGGTCATGGATTGTGTTACGGGTGCTCGGTTCTCTCTCATCATCAACGGGTAGTCGCATGGTAGAATGTCACCGAAGTGTGGCTTGCGCCAAGGTGACCCTCTATCACCATATTTGTTTTTTATGGTTCAAGAAGTTTTGTCTAGAATCCTAAAGAACCCGATGGATAAGTTGATAGGTTTCAAGGTGGAGAAGTCAGATTTCTCTCTTTCACACCTATTATACGTTGATGACTGTTTGATTGTTATCAGAGCAACTTGTTTGGAGGCGAGGAAATTGAAGCTGAAGCTCCTCCTCTTTAAAGAGCTCTCTGGATTAGAAATGAACTCTTTGAAGTCGAGTATTCGCTTTTCGAAGGTCATGGGGGTGGATAGAAAACATACTATTTGTCACATTCTTGGAATCTCCCTTGCTAAGGGAACTTGGAATTATTTGGGGGTAGCTATCAGTGATAGAAGACTCATGGTCACAGACTTCAAGGTTACTATTTGGAAGCAAATGTGACATGCTAAGTATAGATGGAGAGAGGTCCTGTCGTCGAAGAGAAATCTTCGGGGAGCATCTCCTCACTGGAAGGCGATGTGCGAGGCTGCGGATGAGGCAAGTAAGGGTTTGATTTGGAAGCCGGGTGCTGGCAGTATGCTTAGTTCCCTCCACGACAATTGGTTGGCAGTAGGTACCTTGGCGAACTCCCCGGCTCTGTTTAATTGTGATGCACAGTTTGATGGTGCGTTAATTGGTGACCTCCAGGAGGGATCGGATTGGAATAGACAGAGGCTAGAGGAGTTTGGCCATGAAGCATTGGTGAAAGAGATTCCAAAGGTGGCAATTAGAAGCAGAAAAATAGGGGATAGTTGCAGTTGGCCTTTCAACAGAGCTGGAGTGTTGTCTACAGTGTCAGCCTATGATTTCTTGATAAGGAACAAGATCAACGCTAAGAGGTTTGATGAGATGGGAATTTGGCAAAATGTATGGATGGTGCCGGCAGGGCCTCGGGTCCGTCGGTTCCTCTAGCATGTGATACATGGTAAGTTAGTTGTCAATGAACTCTTATGGAAATGCACATTCATTTCAGATCGGAATTGTCCTAGATTTATGCGTGGAATGGAAAGCATATCGCATGCTCTACTAGATTGTGAATTTGCTAAGGAAGTTTTGGATATTATCTTGAGGAAACAAGGCAGGAGCGGCGAAGAATGGATGGCGGAGGACTTCATGGACCTCCTCATCAAAACATCAAATCTGGATGATACACGTAGTCGTAAGGCACATGTTGCATATACTGTTTGGTTAATTTGGAAGGATAGGAACTCAGTTGTGTTTAATGGAGGAGGGGAATCGAGCGTCCCGACAAGCTATAAAATTTTTAAGGGAGAAGGGTCAATAGGGGCTGAAAAACTAGGGTTCGGTAGTAGGTCGGATTTTTTTTTTATTTGGCAATAGAGTTAATTTTTTTGATATGTTAGGAATATTGGAAGGGTATTTTAGTAATAAAAAAAGTATTATGCACTAAATGTCTTAAGAAAAAGGTATGAGGACCTAGAACTAAATATTTCCATCTGAATGACCTAAATACCAATTAACCCAAATTTTAAAAACTAAGTTAGCTTCAGAGACTGATGAGTGCATGAAAGTGCACTCTGAACAGTCTTATAATCATTTTAATTTCTGAATTATTATCCTTAATCAACATCTTTATTATTATGTTTATATTTATATATTGCTTCACATAGTTGTTTGAATAATGTAGGAAATTGGAGCTAAAAGAAGCTGAAAAGATTACATGGGTCAATTTGGAAGATTAAACTGTACCTGCTCATGAAGAATCAGATAATGTGCCATATATGGTTGGAAAGCTCTTGAGGTCTAGTTTCTGGATAATTTTACGGTTCATGATTCTGTGTTTCTTAGAGGAAGTTACTCTATTTTTATTACCAATGGCACAGTCTAAATGGTAAAAGAGAAAATACACAGGAAAGATGATTGATCTTCTTCCCCTATAATGATCGATCATTTATTCATCAGGAGATGACAGAGAGCTATGTTTACTCGGATCGATCTTTTCCCTTAAAGAAGATCGATCATCTTCGCAGTTGAGAAAATTGAGAAAATTGACATTGCAAATGATCGATCATCTTCTTTAAAATGATCGATCATCCTCGGGGCATGACACTTCTACGGGATGAAATAATCGATCTTCACCCCTAAAAGATTAATCTTTATACGGTGGCTTAGCAAAATAAAAAGCCAACATCAAATCCAAGTGAGTATCTTTTGGAGGCTATAAATAGGCAATTTAGGGTTATTCAGAGGGAGCATTTTGGGAACTTTTCTGGAGGAGGAAGGAGACCAATCTACCATCCATGGACTAGTAATCTTCAGGTATGGCGGATGGATGACTAATTAAGGACTATGGTTTCTTTCTCTATCATTGGTTCATGTTTTAATCTTTAATGTTTAAACTCTATATATGTATTGGATCTTCATAACTGGTTATGTGATTGAACATTATTATAACTTCAGTCATGCTTTTGTTATGATATTGTGGTCCCATAGTTATCTCTTGTGTTTTCCTACATAGTCTCATGAAACTTTTTCTATGCATTGCCCGTAGTAACAGCTAGTATTGCATATTCTTAGTGATCTGGTAAGACAAGATTGGGGCTTTTTCCCATGAAATGTTTGTTGCACGTTGCCTGTAGTGACAGCAGGTATCATGTATTCTTAGGTTCTGGTAGGACGGAGTTAGGGCTAGAATGAGAAGAACCAAACAAAGAAAGAGACATTTATATTCTATCAGATTTATAATTTCATATCTTCCAGTCGAGGTGATTGGGATGTGAATTCCTCGACTGAGTTTTGCATGAACCATTGATAAGAGAAGAATCCAAGTCTGAGTGAGGGATTCCCGAAGCCTAGCCTCATCCAAATCCTGATTTCCTTCGTTAACTTTATTTTACCGTTAAATCTTCATTCTAACTTTCTTAACTCTTACGCTCTTGATAGTTTTCAATATATTTTTATTTGTGTTCTAGATCCTTTCTGCTTCTTTCCCTATGGGATCGGCCTCTCTTATGATGTACTGCAGTGCGACCGCTGTGCGAGTCATATTTGAGCGACATAAAAAATTGATGTCGTTGCCGGGGAGACGGTTCAAAGAAGCGCCAGAATCATCAATGGTACTATTTACAACATCAAGGCAGTAACTTCGTTCCTTTCTTTGTTCTTTGTTGCTTTCTTTTACTTAGCTTACTTTCTTTAGTTTGCACCTTTTGGGATTGCGTGATTGCCAGTGTATGCCTTAGTATAGAGACAAATTAGGCAGATTTGCTAGACGTCCCGAGAGTGATTCTGATACTTCTGATAGTGATACATACATTGTTGATCTTTTTGACACACAGTCACAGACTTCACAACATTCTTTGATTTTGGCTGAGCACAAAGAACAGCAGGCTCTTAGGAGTTTGCAAGAGTATCTGCATCCCACACCCACTGCTCCGCCTTCATGCATCATGTTTCAACCCAATGCAATAAATGTAGACTTTAAACCTTGCATGATTCAATTGCTTCCTACCTTTCACGGGTTGGAAAATGAAAATCCATATGTGCATTTTATGGAGTTTGAGGAGGTAGTAGCAACCTTTCATGGCCAATCAGGTGCACTAGACTTGATCCGACTTATGTTCTTCCCGTTCTCACTGAAAGATAGAGCGAAGAGTTAGCTATATTCTTTGAGACCACGATCGGTAGAATCTTGGGCTGAAATGACACAGATGTTTTTCAATAAGTACTTTCCACAACACAATACCAATGCACTTAAGAGACAGATATCGACCTTCACATAGAAGGATAGTAAGACTTTGTATCAGGCATGTGAGCAATTTAAAGACATGTTGAACTTGTGTCCTCATGACGGGTATGAGAGTTGATGACTTGTTAGTTATTTTTACGATAGATTAACTGTTAGAGAACACCAATTTGTTGAAATGATGTGTAATGGTGAATTTTTACAAAAAGACCCTGATGCAACTATTGAGTATTTGACAGAGCTTGCTGAAAAAGCTCATACATGGACTGAGCCGAGCACATCAGATAGTACCAGCAGAGCCAGACCATTATTGCAGCAACTGGATGGAGGAATATATCAGCTGCGCGAGGAAGATACACTCAAGGCCAAAGTGGAGAGCCTAACAAGGGAGCTGGAGCCACTAAAGACCAAAGACATGATGGCTGCTCGGACCTCTCCATACAGCGAACCTCCAAGGCTGGCTGGGCCTTGTGTGATTTGTCAGGGCATGGATAACCAAATTGATGACTGCCCTACCTACGCTGAGATGAGGGGTATGTACGACGAGCATTGTAACATTGTGGGCGCGTTCAGGAGGTCGTACACTCCCTATTCAGACATGTATAATCTAGGGTGGCGAGAGCATCTAAATATCAGCTGGAAGTTGAACGCTATACAAAGCAACGAGCATCATCAACCACCACTCAATAAGCCTTTTTCTAACCCTCCTTATAATGCAGGTGGTTTTCCTACGCCTACATTTACTGATAGTTTACAGGAACTGAAATCTATGATTGTGTAGGAATCCAAGGAAAGAAAGGAGGATATTCAAGAGATTAAGAGCCAGATCACAAAGCTGATCAACTCATTGAGCGTGCAAGAACGAGGGAAGTTTCCAGCTCAACCCCAACAAACGCAGGCATCCAGTGCTGAGCATACCAACGTGAAGGAGATGAACACCGTTACTATAAGAAGCAGAAAAACAACAATAAGTCCTTCAAGGGAGCCAGCCAAACTTCCAACTGCTGCGGAGGGAGAGGACCGAATTGAGGAGAACCCTGTAGAGGCCGATCATCCAGCCAGCCCCATACCATGCGAGTTTAAAGTATGTGTCCCTTTTCCTCAAGCATTGAAATCAACTAAACTAACTATGGAGCCCAACAGCGAGATCTTGGAATAATTAACTTCGGCAAGTTAAGGTAAACCTCCCTCTTCTGCATGTTATTAAGCAAGTGCCTAACTATGCCAAAGTAATTAAAGATTTTTGTGCTATAAAGAGACGACGTGATGTAAAGAAAACATCATTCTTAACAGAGTAGGTTAGTGCACTGCTTCAACACAAAATCCCTCCGAAATATAAGGATCCTGGCTGTCCTACTGTGTCTTGTTTCATTAGAGAGAATGAAGTAGGACAAGCTTTATTAGATCTTGATGCAAGTGTCAATTGAATGTCGTATTTTGTTTACTTGCAACTTGGTTTAGGACAAATTAAGTCGACATCCGTGGTCTTGCAACTGGCAAATAGATCCACAAAAACTCCACGAGGAGTAGTAGGGGATGTGCTTGTGCAAATAGATAAATTTTATTATCCAGTTGATTTCTTAGTCTTGGATACACAGGCTGTAGTAACTGCTGACTCTAGATTTGCAATTATCTTAGGTAGACCATTTCTTGCTACTGCTAATGCTATAATTAATTACAGGAATGGCCTAATGAAGCTAACTTTTGGAAATATGACTTTAGAAATTAATGTTTTTAATATTGCTAAGCAGCCTGCAGAGGATGATGAATGCCAGCTAACTTACCGGATTGACTCGCTCACTGAAGAGGAGTTTGTTGCTGCTGAAATTGAATCCCTTGAGTTTGATTTAGATAAAAATGACGATGTTGATGGTATATGAAGTAACTTAGGACATTTTCCTTTTGCAGGTCCATGGCATCCAAGATTTGAAGAACTACAAGAAAGAGGACAGCCACCAACGCCATCAGCAGTAGAGCCACCGAAGCTAGACCTAAAGCAGCTACCTCAAAGTTTAAAGCACGCCTAGCTTGATCCAGTTGATACATACCCTGTTATTATTTCTTCAGCATTAACTATAGAGCAAGGTGAGCAATTACTTAGAGTTCTAAATGAGCTTAAATCAGCTATTGGCTGGAGTATAGCAGATCTGAAAGGTATCAGTCCCTTGATTTGTTCCCATAAGATTAATCTTGAACAAGGGGTTGTACCTTATAAGGATCCTCAGCGTAGGTTGAACCCTACAATGAAGGAGGTAGTAAAAACTGAAGTACTGAAATTATTAGATGCGTGAATCATCTATCCCATTGCTGATAGCAAGGGGGTGAGCCCTACTCAGGTTGTGCCAAAAAATCTGGTGTCACCGTTGTTGAGAATGAAAGTAGAGACTTTGTCCCCACTAAATTGGTGACAGAATGACGCATGTGTATAGACTATAGGAAACTGAATACAGCCACCAGTAAGGATCACTTTCCATTACCTTTTCTAAACCAGATTTTAGAGACAGTAGCTGGACATCCTTTTTATTGTTTTATTGACGGTTATTCTGGATATTATTAGATTGAGATTGCATTTGAAGATCAAGAAAAAATGAGTTTTACATGCCCTTTTGGTACTTATGTTTTTCGTAGGATGCCATTTGGACTATATAATGCCGCAGCTACATTCTAGCGTTACATGATGAGTATGTTTGCTGATATGATAGAGGAATGCATGGAAGTATATATGGATGATTTGACTGTATTTGGAAATACTTTTGACGCTTGCAAAACTTAAAACAAGTATTGGTCAGGTGTGAAGAGAAGCAACTTGTGCTTAACTGGGAAAATTGCCACTTCATGGTGCCCTCGGGCATTGTTTTGGCCCACATCGTCTCTTCGAGAGGCATTGAGGTAGATCGATCAAAAATCAATCTCATCTCAATGCTTCATGTTACAAAGACTGTTAAAGATGTTAGATCCTTTCTAGGGCATGCTGTGTTTTACAGGAGATTCATTCAGAATTTTTCTGCTATTTCTCGGCCCTTATTTAATCTGTTGATAAAGGACACCCCATTTGACTGGACTGTTGATTGTCAAAAGGCTTCTCAGTCTTTGATTGATAAACTGACTTCTGCACCTATTGTACAACCACCTAATTCGACCCTTCCTTTTGAATTGATGTGTGAAGCTTGTGATTTTCCTATAGGAGCAGTATTAGGGCAGCGAAGAGATGGGAAACCGCATGTTATTCATTATGCTAGCAGAACCTTGAATAGTGCATAGATGAATTACTCTACTTCTGAAAAAGAACTGTTCGTGGTAGTCTTTGCATCAGACAAGTTTCGTGCTTATTTGATTAGTTCTCTTATCACTATTTTCACTGATCATGCCGCGCTCAAGTACCTTCTCACAAAGAAGGATTGTAAAGTGCGCCTAATTCATTGGATATTGATCTTGTAGAAATTCGATATCTCCATCAAAGACAAGGGTGTGGAGAATGTAGTTGTTGAACACCCGTCAAGATTAATGGTGGAAGTAGCTGTCGATGAGCCACCAATCATGAATGATTTCCCTGACGAGCAGCTCTTTTCAATTGCACGATTACCCTGGTATGCACATATTATCAATTACTTGGCAACAGGTGAGATCCCTTCCTATTGGAATGCGCAGGTGATGATGATGCATAATGTTATATTTTTATCCCTTAATACTTAATCCCCTGTGCTTATTTGGTACCTAAATACACTCATTGTTCTTATATTTTGATTTAGGATGCAATTGAAGTCCTTAAGTCGAAAAGAAGCTGAAAAGAGTATATGTATCAACTTTAAAGATTAAATTATACCTGTTGATGAAGAACCAGATGATGTATCATATATCTTTGGAAAGCTCTTGAAGTCTAGTTTCTGGACAATTTTACGGTTTATGATTTGGAGCTTCGTAGAGAAAGTTACAGTGCTTTTACTACAACCAGCGTAGGGTAGAACAGCGGAAGAAATATGCAGAGAATAAGAGATCGATCCGCTTTCCAAAAGGGATTGATCGGAGTCGGGGCGCAGCCACAATCTGGGAAGAAAAGATCGATCTTTCTTAACTGACTTTGCAGAATTAAGGGCTCAGATTTAATCCGATGATGGGAAACTTATGGGCTATAAATAGGGTTCTTTTTAGGAATTAAGGGGGGCGAATTCTAGAGGTTTTTTGCTGCTCCTTTCTATTTCTTTGATATTTCTAAGGTTCTTCTTTCTTCTTTAATGGATTGGATTGTTCTTGATAGCCTTGCGTGGCTAAACCTTAATTCTTGGTCGAGGAAACTGAAGCCTCGGAATCAATGAAACTGTGAGATCTAATCTATTTTTATTGTTCAGTTTATACGTGAGTATTGGATGTTCTTCTGTGATTAGATGTTCATGGTTGTCTTGTCTAATTGTTAGGAGGCCTACTAGTTTATTATTCATGGCGATCTACTACTAGGTTGGATATCAAATCCGTAATTGTTCGATCCCTCTAATCTATGAAGCAACTGAGATCTATTGATTTACTGCGTTTCAGAGATTAATAGATCTTAGGAAGAATATTCGACTAGATTAAATGCAACCGCTTGTGCTTGTGTTGTTTAGCTTCATTGATCTCCCTATTCTTAACGCTGCTACTAGATTAAATCTACAGCACTTGTCTTAAGTTGTTTAGTAGTTAGGATTGATTGGATCGTTTGTTTCTAATTAACTTTGATTGAGGAGAGATTCGAATTTCATTCGAATGGTGAATATTCATGGTATGAATTGATTGATACTTGCATCAATGATCAGTTGTTGGATTCCGGTGACGGATGTTGACTCAGACCAAGGTTTGTTCTCTTGATTTAATTCAATTCTTCGCTTTAGATTATTTCTTTACTGTTTTCCTCACGTTTGAAACCCCCCATCTTTATTCACTAAGCACAAAACTAGGCTAAACACTCTTCGTGGGATCGACTCGTACTCGCACTACTACGTTTATCTTAAAGAGTATTGGTTTTATTTTTGAGTGCCTGCGACAGCACATCAAATTTTGGAGCCATTGCCGGGGAGTGATTCTAGTTGATTTTTGTGCTTATAGTGATCTTTATCTTCATAAAAAAAATAGTTTACTTCGTTTATTAGTGCTTTAGCATCGAATTTTTATTCATCTTTATTACTCTAGACCTTTTCTTTATTTATTTTTCTTAGTTTATTAGAGTTTTCTTAACTGTTTATGAGTATAACTCGATCGTTCAATCAAGGCAAATTGCAGTACGATCCAGAGATAGAAAGAACTTTACACAGGTTAAGGAGGGAAGCTTGGAGAAACATTGAGGAGAACGATTTGGCTCTTGACCACTTATTTGTTGGCGATTCTGAATTAGAAGAGGAAGAAGTCATGGCCGGAAATCGGACTTTGAAAGAACTTGCAGCCCCAGATTTGAATCAAAAATCCTTATGCATTACATTCCCTACTTTGGATGTTGCTACTACTTTTGAATTGAAATCTGGACTAATACATCTCTTACCCACTTTTCATGGACTTGCAGTTGAAGATCCTCACAAGCATTTAAAAGAGCTTCATGTTGTGTGCACAAGTATGAAACCCATGGGGGTGACTGAAGATCAAATTAAATTGAGAGCCTTCCCTTTTTCTTTGATGGATTCATCTAAGGATTGGCTTTATTATTTACCCTCTGGGAGTATTACCACATGAAACGAGATGAAGAGGTCGTTTTTGGAGAAATATTTCCCAGCTTCAAGGGCGGCCAACATTAGAAAAGAGATCTATGGTGTAAGGCAATATAACGGAGAATCTCTACATGAGTATTGGGAATGTTTCAAGAAATTATGTGCAAGCTGTCCCCATCATCAAATTAGTGAGCAATTACTTATCCAATATTTTTATGAGGGCTTACTAACCAATGACAGGAGTATGATTGAAGCTGCTAGTGGAGAAGCTTTGGTGGATAAAACTCCTGAAGCCTCGAGGAACTTGATTGCAAATATGGCGGCTAATTCTCAACAATTTAATACTAGACTTGATTCTTATTCAAATCACGTTAATGAGGTAAATGTTTTATCTCTTGAACAACAGATTGCGAGTCTAACTTCTCTTGTTCGTCAATTGGCTATAGGTAATATGCAAACAACAAAGGTTTGTGGGATTTGTTCAGTGGCAGGACATCCAACCGACATGTGCCCAACTCTTCAAGAGAAACCCAGTGAACAAGTGAATGCAACGGGTAGTTTCCCTGGACTACCACAAAGGAAGTATGATCCATATTCAAACACGTATAATCCAGGATGGAGGGATCATCCCAATCTCAACTATGGGAATCCACAAGTAAATCAGCCCACAACTCAATTCCGTCAAAGTGGCCAGCAATATCAACAATATAGACCGCCATACCCCCCGAGACAACAACCAAACCCAACTTTTAATTCTGGTATGTCTTTAGAAGATATAATTAAATCTCTTGCTACTAACACTTTGTAATTTCAACAGGAGACGAAGGCCAGTATTCAAGGTTTGGAACATTAGGTGGGCCAGATGGCGACTGCAATTAGCAAGCTAGAGGCGCAAAGTTCAGGAAAATTACCCTCTCAAACGGTAATAAATCCAAGAGAAACAGCAAGTGCAATCATTTTGAGAAGTGGTAAAGAAGTTGAGGTTCCAACAAAAGAAGTCATTGCATCATCACCGCAAGGAAAAGAGCAAAATATTGTCGCGGACAAAATCTTTCTCGATGACGATGACGTACCTAAACGTAAGTTTCCACCTCTTTCTGATTATAAACCAGTGCCTCCTTTTCCTCAGGCTTTAACATAATCAAGAATATATGAGAAAAATTCAGATCTATATGAGACTTTTCGCCGATGCGAGGTAAATATTCCACTCTCAAATGCTATTAAACAAGTACCTCGTTATGCTAAATTTCTGAAAGAATTGTGTACAATTAAGAGGAAACATAAACTTAAAGGATGTGAGAAGGTGAAAGTAGGGGAAAATGTTTTTGTAATTCTTCAAAGAAAAATTCCTACAAAGTGTAGAGATCTAGGTATGTTTACTATCCCATGTACAATTGGTAACACCAAATTTGAGAAGGCCATGTTAGATTTAGGAGCTTCTATCAATGTTATACCATATTCTATATATTCTTCTTTGAAACTTGGACATTTGAATGAAACTGGTGTTGTGATTCAATTGGCTGACAGATCTAACGCCTATCCTAAAGGTGTAGTTGAAGATATTCTTGTGTAAGTCAATGATTTAGTTTTCCCTGCTGATTTTTATGTGCTTAATATGGAGAATGGTGACCAAACTACCCCTATTTTGTTGGGAAGACCTTTCTTAAAGACATCCAAGACTAAGATAGATGTTCATAGTGGCACACTTACCATGGAATTTGATGGTGAAACTGTTAAGTTTAATATTTATGATGCTATGAAGTATCCTGCTGATGATTGTTCTGTGTATTCTATTGATGTGATTGATTTTCTATCACAAGAAGTTTTTGAGCTTGATAGCAAAGATGAATCGGAAGTGGCTATTAGCAAATCTCTTGAGGAAGAAAATGAGGAGCTATCTTTGAGTACTAATTTGCAGGAAACTGTTGCAACACTGATTGATTTTTCAACACTTCAACAATTAGGTAACGATTCTTATAGTCTATTACCTGTTTCTAATAAGAAATTATTACCTTCTGTGTTGCAAGCACCCATTCCAGATCTGAAACCTCTTCCTAATCATCTTAAATACGCTTTTCTTGGAGATGAAGGAGTGTTACCAGTAATTATTTCCAATAACCTTAGTGCACCATAGGAAGAGAAACTTGTGCAGGTTCTTAAGAAGCATAGGACATCTATTGGTTGGACAATAGCAGACATCAAGGGAATCAGCCCGAGTACATGCATGCATCGTATCTTGCTTGAAGAGGGAGCAAAACCTTCCCGCCAACCACAAAGAAGGTTAAACCCGCCCATGATGGATGTAGTAAAGAAGGAGATCTTCAAACTTCTTGAAGTTGGAGTGATCTATCCTATTTCGAATAGCACTTGGGTTAGTCCAGTTCAAGTGGTTCCTAAAAAGACAGGAATAACCGTGGTGAAAAATCAAAAAGATGAGTTAGTTACCACCCGTGTTCAAAATGGGTGGAGGGTTTGTATAGATTATAGAAAATTAAATGCTATAACCCGCAAGGACCACTTCCCTTTACCTTTTATTTATCAGATGCTTGAAAGGTTAGCTGGTCACTCTTATTATTGTTTTCTTGACGGTTATTCAGGTTATTTTCAGATTACGATTGACCCTGAAGATCAGGAAAAGACGACGTTCACGTGTCAATTCGGAACTTTTGCATATCATCGCATGCCCTTTGGCCTTTGCAACGCCCCAGCTACTTTCCAAAGGTGTATGGTTAGTATATTTTCATATTATATTGAACACATCATAGAAGTCTTTATGGATGATTTCACAGTTTATGGAAACTCCTTTGATAACTGTTTACATAACCTTACACTTATTCTTCAAAGATGCATAGAAACTAGTATTGTGTTAAATTCTGAAAAATGTCATTTCATGGTTGAACAAGGTATAGTTTTGGGTCATGTTGTTTCATCTAAAGGAATTAAAGTTGATAAAGCTAAAGTTGATGTTATTCAATCTTTACCTTATCCCACTAGTGTGCAGGAAGTTCGTTCTTTTCTTGGACATGCAGGTTTTTACTGAAGATTCATCAAGGACTTCTCCAAAATAACATTACCGCTATGCACGTTGTTACAAAAGGACAAGGTTTTTGAGTTCGATGAGGCATGCAAAAAGGCATTTGACAAACTGAAAGAATTGTTGACTTCTACTCCAGTCATTCAGCACCCAGACTTGAGCGTTCCTTTCGAAATAATGTGTGACGCAAGTGATTATGCAGTAGGCGCGGTTTTGGGTCAAAAGATTGGAAAAGCTTCTCATACAATTTACTATGCTTCCAAGACTTTGGATGATTCCATGAGAAATTATTCTACAACTGAAAAAGAACTTTTAGCCGTAGTGTTTGCTTTAGAAAAATTTCGGCCATATTTACTTGGTACTAAAGTAATTGTTTACTCTGATCAAGTAGCTCTTCGTTATTTAATGACGAAAAAGGAGGCAAAGCCGAAATTAATACGATGGATACTTTTTTTGAGTGAATTTGATTTGGAGATAAAAGACAAAAGAGGAACAGAAAATAGGGTCGCAGATCATCTGAGTCGATTAGTTCATGTGGAGGATGAACTTTGTCTGATGGAAACATTCCCTGATGAACAACTGTTCTCCGCAAATGTGACATTACCTTGGTATGCAAATATTGTGAATTATTTGATTACTAATATGTTACCTTCTGATTTGTCTAAGACTCAAAGAGATAAGATCAAAAAGTGATGCTAAATACTATTTGTGGGATGACACATATTTATGGAAGCATTGTGCAGATCAAGTAATAAGAAGGTGCGTTTCTGAAAGTGAAATTATTTCTATACTCACTTTTTGTCATTCTTATGCTTGTGGAGGTCACTTTGGAGTTAAGAGAACGGCAAGAAAAGTGTTAGAATGTGGTTTCTATTGGCCTTCTTTATTTCAAGATTCATACTCTCTTTGTAAGTCATGTGAGAATTGTCAAAAGACATGTAATATATCTCAAAGGAATGAGATGCCACAAAGTCCCATATTATTTTGTGAAATTTTCGATGTTTGGGGCATTGATTTCATGGGTCCGTTCCCTACATCTTTCGGTTATGTCTATATTCTACTTGCTGTTGATTATATTTCAAAATGGGTAGAAGCTAAAGCTACAAGGACTGATGATTCTAAAGTTGTTGCAGATTTTATCAAGTCTAACATATTATCCAGGTTTGGAATTCCAAGAGCTCTAATGAGTAATCGAGACACTTACTTTTGCAATCGGACTGTTGAGGCATTACTATGGAAGTACCATGTGACTCATAAGGTATCAATCGCCTATCATCCACAAACTAGTGGACAAGCGGAAGTGTCAAATCGAGAGATCAAGTCCATCATCGCAAAGACAGTCAATCCAAGTAGAAAAGATTGGAGTTTGCGTTTGGATAATGCGTTGTGGGCATATAGAACTGCATATAAGACACCCATCGGTATGTCACCTTATCGTTTGGTGTTTGGGAAACTATGTCACCTTCCAGTTGAATTAGAACATAAAGCTTATTGGGCTATTAAGAGCTTTAACATGAAGATGGATGAGAGTGGAGAATACAGGAAGTTACAACTACAAGAATTAGAGGAAATTCGCAACGATGCCTATGAGAGTGCCAGGATTTACAAGGAAAACACAAAAGCTTTTCATGACAAGATGATCTAGAAAGGAGTTTAAAGTTGGTCAAAAAGTTCTCCTTTACCAATCATGCCTACGCTTGTTTCCAGGTAAGTTGCGTTCTCGTTGGAGTGGACCTTTTATTATTACTAATGTTTTTTCTCATGGTGCAGTTGAAATTCAAAGTTTAGCCACTTCCAAAATATTTACGGTGAATGGCCATCGACTTAAACCTTTCTATGAAGGCGTTCAAACAAAAAATGTGGAAAAATTGGACCTTGAGAAGCCAACTTAGTTTGATTGAAGAAGAAAGCATGAAGTCGAGCCAATGACAATAAACAAAGGCGCTGCTTGGGAGGCAACCCAAGGGTAGTTCGTTCCTTTCTGTTTTTTATTTTCGCATTTCCATTTTAGTTTTTTTGCCTTTTCTTTGCATTCCATCTTACGTTGGGGACAATGTCAGTTTCAAGTGTGAGGGAGGAGATCTAGGTTGCATATGCCATGAGCGAGAACTAGTTAAGCTTGACATATTCATAACATGATTGAATGAGTAATTTTGTGACTTGGAATTAATTAGTTGAGTTATTTTCTTTGAGATGGTAGTGACTGAATGAGTAGACAAAAGCTGGTGAGATTTTGAGCCTTTAGACTGACACATTTATTTCAGTCTCACTATTTTCTTTCATGAGAGATATTCTTCCATGGATTTGTTTCTCTAGAACTTGCTTTGATTCTATTCAAGGTCACATTGACACATGTATACATGAACATGATTAAGGCCATCTTTGTTATAAGCTACATAAGTCAAATAGCCTACCTTTTGATTAAATCCTTTTGCTAAACACCTTTGAGCTTTATTGACTTCATTGTTAACCCACATTATAAGCTTTAAACATGAAAAAAAAAATATTTCCGTTACCCAAGCCATAAAACTAGTGGAGCATTGATCATCATTATGATATGTATGGGTGTGCAAGTTTCAAGTGTGGGGGTATTTGGATCGTGGTATGGCTATGATTGGTGAAGTGGAGTATATTTTTCTTACTCAATTCGTGAGTATGTTGTTTCTGGAAAAAAAAAAAAAAAGAAGAGAAAAAAAGAAGGAAAAGAAAAAGAAAGTGGAGGAAACTGTTCTCATGCTACAATATGTGTTTATGAATCCTCCTAATACTCCAAGAAAGCGGTATGTTTATATATGATCTCTACAAAGGTGGAAGTTTTTGCAAAAGATTGTTCACTATTTCAGTTAAAAAGTATTCCTTTGAACAATCTCTTTGCCAAGGTCGTAATGTTATATGATTTGAGTATGTTAAAGCCAAATTGAAGAAGTTGCTGAATGGAGTGATTGGTTGTACATGTCTTATTGATGCATTTTTGCTCCATTAGTTCCATTGGTTTTGAGCTACATTCCCAAATATTTTTCATCTTGACCCTAAACCCCGTTACAACCCTTTAAAGTGCTTATGATCCGTGTTATACATGTGATTCTAGTGGTGGAGAATGAGAAGATATGCAAGCTTATGGTTGATCATTTTCATTGAAATGAATTTGAGAGAAATACATACCCTTCAAACACATGAGAGTTGAGTGTTTATTTCCGTAAGGGTCTACTTGTTTAGTATGCTTCATATTCAAGTGAAAATGCTTATTGATTGATTTTTAAGTTGTCTAAAAATGTTTGTTCATGATATGTTATGAATTATGAAGAGCTTGATTGTTCTTTGTTGATGGCGTTGCAACCTTGATATGTTGAGTAGAGTGATTTTAAGTTTTGCCCGAGGACGAGCAAAAGCTAAGTGTGGGGGAATTTGATGATGATGCATAATGTTATATTTTTATCCCTTAATACTTAGTCCCCTGTGCTTATTTGGTACCTAAATACACTCATTATTCTTATATTTTGATTTAGGATGCAATTGAAGTCCTTAAGTCGAAAAGAAGCTGAAAAGAGTATATGTATCAATTTTAAAGATTAAACTGTACCTTCTGATGAAGAACCAGATGACGTGTCATATATGGTTGGAAAGCTCTTGAAGTCTAGTTTCTGGAGAATTTTACGGTTCGTGATTTGGAGCTTCGTAGAGAAAGTTACAGAGCTTTTACTACAACCAGTGCAGAGCAGAACAGCGGAAGAAATATGCAGAGGATAAGAGATCGATCCGAGTCGGGGCGCAGCCACAATCTGGGAAGTAAAGATCTATCTTCTTTCCATAAAGATCGATCTTTCTTAACCGACTTTGCAGAATTAAGGGCTCAGATTTAATCCGAGGATGGGAAACTTATGGACTATAAATAGGGTTCTTTTTAGGGATTAAGGGGGGCGAATTCTAGAGGTTTTTGGCTGCTCCTTTCTATTTCTTTGATATTTCTAGGGTTCTTCTTTCTTCTTTAAAGGATTGGATTGTTCTTGATGGCCTTGCGTAGCTAAACCTTAATTCTTGGTCGAGGAAACTGAAGCCTTGGAATGAATGAAACTGTGAGATCTAATCTATTTTTATTGTGCAGTTTATACGTGAGTATTGGATGTTCTTCTGTGATTAGATGTTCATGGTTGTCTTTTCTAATTGCTAGGAGGCCTACTAGTTTATTATTCATGGCGATCTACTGCTAGGTTGGATATCAAATCCGTAATTTTTTTATTCCTCTAATCTGTGAAACAACTGAGATCTATTGATTTACTGCGTTTCAAAGATTAATAGATCTTAGGAAGAATATTCGACTAGATTAAATGCCACCACTTGTGCTTGTGTTGTTTAGCTTCATCGATCTCCCTATTCTTAACGCTGCTATTAGATTAAATCTACAGCACTTGTCTTAGGTTGTTTAGTAGTTAGGGTTGATTGGATCGCTTGTTTCTAATTAACTTTGATTGAGGAGAGATTCGAATTTCATTCGAACGGTGAATATTCATGGAATGAATTGATTGATACTTGCATCGATGATCAGTTGTTAGATTTTGATGGTGGATGTTGACTCAGACCAAGGTTTGTTCTCTTGATTTAATTCAATTCTTCGCTTTAGATTATTTCTTTACTGTTTTCCTCACGTTTAAAACCCCCCCATCTTTGTTCACTAAGCACAAAACTAGGCTAAACACTTTTCATGGGATCGACTCATACTCGCAATACTACATTTGTCTTAAAGAGTATTGGTTTTATTTTTGAATGCCTGTGACAGCACATCAGCAGGATAAGCGTAGATTTTTTATTAAGGTAAAGAACTTTTATTGGGAGCATTATCACGTTCTGAAATTGAGAGCATTATCACGTTCTGCTACTAAAATTCTTCAATGTGGTTTTTACTAGCCTACTATCTTTCATGATGATAATATTTTCTGCATATCATGTGATCAGTGCTTGAAATTAGAAGCTCTATCAAGACGTCATATGATGCCTTTAAACCCTATTCAAGCTGTAGAGATTTTTTATTGTTGGGGTATTGATTTTAGGGGACCCTTTCCTTCTTCTTTTGGCTATTTATATATATTATTGACGGTGGAATATGTGTCTAAGTGGGTGGAAGCAGTTGCACGTAGGAACAATGATCATTCTACTGTTATCAAGTTTCTTAAATAGCATGTTTTGTCCCGATTTGATACTCCTAGGATCATTATTAGTGACCAGAGATCGTATTTTTCTAACCGCTCTTTTGAGGCTTTGATGCGCAGGTATGGAGTCACACATATGGTTTCCACTGCTTATCATCCACAAGACGAATATCCAAGCCGAATTAGCCAACAAGGAGATCAAGCAAATCTTGGAAAAGACAATGAGCTCTAACAGAAAAGACTAGTCCTTGAGGTTATCAGATGCATTGTGGGCCTATCGCACTGCCTACAAGACTACCCTGGGGATGTCACCATTTCACCTTGTCTATGGAAAACCATGCCATCTCCCAGTTGAGTTAGAACATAAGGCATATTGGGCTATTAAGTCACTGGATTTTACTTTGGATGATGCGGCCACACTACAACAAAAATAGCCTACACCCGTGTTTTCACACCAGCGTTTATTAAACGCCGTTGGTATAGAAGGTTTATACCAACGGTCATTGCGATTGCTGGCAAAGACTAGGTCTTTACTAGCGCTTTGTGGTGACCGTTGGTATTCAGAGGTATATACCAGCGTTTTTCTCCGACCGCTAGCTTTGTCATATCAATATCAGCGGTTTTCGGACCGCTGGAATATGTATTAAGAATCAAGCCCTACATTTTCTATACCAGCAGTTGAAATTGCTGGTGTAGGCTTTGTCAGCCGCTAGTATATCTATTGAGAATAGCCACATATTCTATACCAGCGGCTAGAAGTGCTGGTATAGGCTGAAAGTAGAAATTTTGCTTTATACTACGTTAAGAAAATGGATTATTAGACCAACCAAGATTCCAATTCCACATAGTGCTATAATCACAAGATTAATTGATATTGTTTTTTGTATTTTGAAAGAAAAAACCTTTTTATTAATAGACTATTGTATTAATATGAAATTAGATAATTTATTTGCAAAAACATCAATCTATTGGAGTTTTTTGTTTTTTCTATATATTCTTTTAGGTCATTTTTGTCTAAGACCATTTTACATGTCAAATTCCAATTTTAATCATTGAATTTTTTCCTTTTTTGACTCTTATGTACATGCATTAAAGTATTATGTAATATCGACTAGACCCTATACGAAATAGGGTAGCAATCCCCACCCGGCCTAACCAGATGACCCACGACTTACGAGCCATTTAAATTTATTGCCTTAAGTAGAATTGTAAAATTAAATCCAATCCGAACCCGACTAGTGACCCACGACCCAACACAAGACCCGATTAATCTCAAAACCTTAAGCAACATTATAAAAATAGAATATCGATAATAAGATAAAACTTGACCCGAAACCGACCCATTTAATAAATAGCCTCGACGGGTCAGGTCAGGTTGAATCGTTTAAAAGCGGGTTGGGTTGATGAACCAAATAATCCAATTTTAAAGTAGGTCTGGTTCGGGTTGACGAACCGGACCTATTTATAAAACAGGTGAGGTTTAAGTTGGGCTTTTGGCTCGAGATAACGTCAACATATGCCTAATTTTAGAAAAATCTAATCTAATCCCAAATCCAAAACAAAATCCACTATTATTAACTAGACCCTTTGCCAAATATTGGCTAGACTCTATGTCTATTATTAAAAACATCAAACCCAAACCACCATACTTATTAGCCCAAACATGAAATCTAAAATTAAGCCATAATCTTGAAGGACCTCAAGTCGGTTCAAACCCAACCATTTATTCCAAATAGGCACCACAAAAACCATACATGAAAGCCAAAACAACCTATTAGTCCAAAAATACTACATCAAATTAACCGATACATCAAAGCTAAACCTATTAATACAAAAAGCTAAGTAGCTATATTAACCTCGCGCGTCATGAAAAAATTGGCGCCAGACCAATAGCTAATATTCTATCTTCAACCTAGGTCCTTCTTGGGTTCCACACCTAAACCTTCTATTCTATCTTTAACCTCATGCCTCGCCGGCCGAGAACCCCAAAGCCCTAATATTCTATCTTTAACCCCTCGCCGGCCGAGCACTATTAAGCATGCAATCGGCCTCCAGAATCTCCTCGATAGGATCCGTGAGCATATACTCGCCATTCTCCTCTACTATTATTCACGGATTTCTTTCATCCTTGTTGGATTTTAGAGTTAATTTTTGATAATCGATCAGAGATTTGTAGCATTTAAGTGATAGATGTTTAGCGCCATGTTCAGTTTATGACTTGCATGGAGCCATAGTTTCAATGGAGGATGTCCAGATCAATATACAGGTTTGAGCTCAAGCCCAATGTGAGCTTGAGTAACACACCAATGCCACATTCTTTCTGCCTTGAGGTTGTTATCTCCACTATAAAGGTTGTTAATGCTTGCACCAATTTGAGCTTGTAACTTTATAGATAGTCTAACATCTATATAAATGCACAGGATATCACACTGCAGTGTTCTTTTTCAATTTAAGATCGACATGGTTGATGAGCATGTTCTGTTTCATTTAGTTTAGGCTGACAATGCAAAATTCGGAAGATATTTCACATTGTTTTGCTTTTGATGGTAGAGCCAGAGATGAGCTTGTTATATCATTGCTATACTACTGTTAGCAATTCATAGGAATTGGACAATTTCAACTATGATAATATGAAACTCTATCATTCATCAACGCACATAGCATAAACTTGTTACAATATATACTATATGCTCGCTAAACTTGCATTACTGGATAGCTGGTGGCATGGTGCAATCACAAGGTTGCATCTAATTAATAAACATAAGCGCAATATATGTAGATGTGTTTTGTTCATCAAGTTATTGCTCCTGTTGAAGAACTCTGAAAAATGTAGAAGACCTCAAATTCCTTTTCATAACTGCTGAAAATATTGCTGCTAAATTCTCACTGCATAGGTAGGCGCTATATTTTCATCTCAGAACAACATTCTGGAGGTTTATATCATTGCTATACTATTGTTTGGTAAGAAAATGTTGTGAGCTAAAAATAGTCTAAGGCTATGATCTCAGGTAGGGATGCATTTTGATATAGTTGGTCTTTCAATATAAAAGATGGCACATTAACTTAGCTGTCGCGCCCCGGCCCAGAAAACCCATCCGGACCGGGACACGAAGGGGGGTTCCTACATCTACTAACATCGCAATCCAAAACTGTACAAACATCAGAGTTATATAAAACAGGGATTTTTGCATTCCGGTAGCACGTACTTTCCCAGGAATGCAGTTTGATACCTTGTAGTTTCGGATTGGCAATTTGATACCACCATGTTATAATACCAGAGCAAAGTAATCCGACCCCCGAAACGGCGTCATGTAACGTGACGGAAAACTGGTGACGTCAGCATGCATGCATGCATGCGTCATGCTCACCGTCCTCCTCCTCCGGCTCCTCCTCCACTCCTCCTCCTCCTCTGCTCGTCGTCCTCCTCCTCCTCCTACGTCGTCCTCCTCCTATGGCTCGTTCTCCTCCTCCTACAGCTCGTCATCGCTCCTGTTCTCGCTCGCATTGCTCTCCTCCATCGTCTTCTCGACGTTGAAGCCATTAGAGGCCCACAACGTCACGGCCATCCTGGATGGGTTCCTGGACTACAACCTCTACAACAGCTACCTCACCCAGACCAAGGTAGCCGACGAGATCAACTCCCAGGTGACGGTGACCTGCCTTGTCCTCAACAACGGCGCCATGTCCGCCCTCGCCGCAAAGCGCCCCCTCAGCGCTATTAAGAACGCACTCCGTCTCCTCACCGTTCTGGACTACTTCGGCCCCGCCAAGCCCCACGCACTCCCCCGCAGCACCGTCCTCACCACCACACTTCTCCAGACCACCGGCAACATAGGCTTCGTCAACATCACCAACAAGCGCGGTGGCGTCCTCACCACCAATCTTCTTCTTCTTCTTCTCCTCCTCCTCCTCCTCTGCTCCTCCTCCTCTCTACTGCTCCTCCTCCTTTGCTCCGGCTCCTCCGCTCGTGCTCCTCCTCCTTCTTTCCCTCCTCTGTTTTCTTTTCTTTCCCTGCTCTGTTTTCTTCTTTTCTTTTCCTCCTCTGTTTTCTTCTCCATCTCTCTCTTCCTCTCCCGATCTCCCTTCTTCTTTTCTTCTTCTTCTTCCCCGTCGACGATGTGGTCGGAGTGGCGTCGAGCACCGCTGCATGTCCCTCTTCCTATGGTGTCTCGACTACATCGGCGTCGCCATCATGATTGTCTCCTCCTTCGTCCCGCCCATCTACTACGCCTTTCTCTACCACCCCTTGGCTCGCCTCGCCTACCTCTCCGCCATCTCCGCCCTCGGCCTTGCCACCGCCGCCATCCTTCTGATCCCAGCATTCTCCACCCTGGGCTTCCGCCACTTGCAAGCCAGGCTATTCTTCGTCACGACCAAAACCTCTTGCCGCACTCCGAACACGGCGAAGTGACCTCGATGGCACCTTCCGGCTTCTTCTTCCACCGATATTTCTTCTTATTCGAAGTCAATCCGGCATCCGCTCCTCCTCCGCAACCGCCACCATCACCCACGTGGGGAACTTCGTTGCCGTCGACCGTGCACACGCGCTCCTCCTCCTCCTCCTTCTTTCTTCTTCTTTCTTCTTCTTCTTCCCCGTCGACGATGTGGTCGAAGTGGCGTCGAGTTCCACCTCCTCCTCGTCCTTCTTTCTTCTTCTTCTTCTTGCACACGTGCTCACGGTCCCCTCCCCGGTGGTTGCAACCATGGCCATCTGAATGTGGAGCATCGCCGATGGCTTTGCCGCCTCCGGCTCGACCAAAGATTCTGCAACGTTCTATGGCGGCAGTGATGCCTCCGGAACTATGGCTCGAGCTCGCCGTCGATCTCCAACCCAATGGAGGAGATCAATGACGAGTAGTTCAGCGAGAGGGAGCCGGACATGCTTGGAGACGGAGATCAAGGACAACGTGGGTGGTGGGAGGAGAGAAGAAAAGAGAGGAAGAGGGAGAAAGAGACGGGGTGGCGGAGGCTTGGCAGAGAGGTGGATGACGGGAGAAAGGTGGGAAATGGGTGAAAACTCGGGAAATGGGTGTAAAACCGCTCACGTGCGCGCACGTGAGCGGTTTTTCGTCAACTTATACTAACGGAGTTGGTGATCGGCATTAAATTTCACTTAATTTATAACTCGGTGGTTTCAAATTGCCAATCCGAAACTACAATGTATCAAACTGCATTCCTGGGAAAGTACGTGGTACCGGAATGCAAAAATCCCTATAAAAAATTTACATATAACAGTTCTCAAAAGTTACATCATCATAAGTCTCCATAAAAGCACAGCAGAAGTCCTCTTGACCCTCAAGCATGACCGGATGTCGACGCGCCACCACAGGACGAACAATGGGGGGCCACAGAAGAAGAGCTGGTACCTGCACTTGCAAATACCGCAGCCCAAGTAGGAATGAGCAAAAGCTCAACATGGTTCTACTTTACGACACTCACAAGGAAGGCAACAACAACTGTACTAACTCTGTGCCAAGTACTGAGGCCTGCCAAGGATCTCATAAATCCCGTTAATAACCTGAAGGGTACCTGTCTATGAGTGCATGAAAGTGCACTCTGAACAACTTTAAAACCATCTCAATTGCTAGATTATTATCCTTAATCAGCATCTTTATTACTATTTTTATTTCTATATGTTGCTTCACATGGTTGTTTGGAAAATGCAGGAAATTGGGGTTAAAAGAAGCTGAAAAGAGTATATGGATCAACTTCAAAAATTAATCTGTACCTGCTCATGAAGAATCAGATGATGTACCATATATGATTGGAAAGCTCTTGAAGTCTAGATTCTGGAGAATTATACGGTTCGTGATTCCGAGTTTTCGAGAGGAAGTTATAATATTTTTCGTACCAGTGCGCATTGCTGAGTGAATAGTGACGGTCGACCGTCGCATCATCCGCGGCATCGACCGTCGCGCCCGAAAATCATCACGGTCGACCGTGAGACCTTCACGGTCGACCGTCAAACCCACAGGATCGATCGTGGAGCTCAAAAATCCTCAAGATCGACCGTAAGATGCCACGGTCGACCGTCGCATCGACCGTCAGCCTCTGTCAAGGAAAATACTTCGCAGGGTCGATGCGAAGATCGACCGTCGCTCTTTCGAATTATTATGAACAGTTGCCGGTCGACCGTCAGGGTCTCACGGTCGACCGCCAGATCAGCCAGGGGCGTATAACGGGTTTAAACTTAACCCGAGTTTGCTAATTCTTGGACCCTATAAATAGGAAACTTAGGGTTACTCAAAGGGGGACTTCTTGGACGTTTTTGGAGGCTCTTTTCTGGGTGTTTCTCAAGGGAAGAAGATGAAGGAATCTCCATCCATGGCCGAGTAATCCACGGGCATGGCGGACGGATGATCTAGCGAGGATTAGGGTTTCTTCTCCAACGATGGTTCATGTTTTTAATCTTTATTGTTAAACTCTTCTTATGTATTGGATCTTCACAGATTGATTTGTGGTTAAACATTATTATAAATCCAGTCATGCTTCTTTTATGATATTGTGATCCCATAGTTATCTCCTTCAATTCTCCTACCGAGTCTTGCGAGACCTTTGCTATACATTGCCCGTAGTGACAGCTGGTATTGTATATTCTTAGGGATCTGGTTAGATAAGGTTGGGGCTCTATACCGAGAGATCTTTGCTATGCATTGCCGATTGTGAGAGTTGGTATTGTGTATTCTTAGAGATCCGGTTAGAGTTAGGGCTTTGTCCCGATGAACTTTTGCTGCGCGTTGCCTGTAGTGACAGCCGGTATCGTGTATTCTTAGGTTTGGTTGGATGAAGTTAGAACTATAAAAAGGAAGAACCAATCGTAGGAAGAGACATTTATATATTTTATTAGATTCATAATTCTATATCTTCCGGTTAAGGTGATTGGGATGTGAATCCCTTAACTGAGTATCATATGATTCATTGAGAAGAGAAGAACCTAAATCCGAGTGACGTGATTCCTGAAGCCTAGCCTCATTCAAATCTTGATTTCTTTCGTTAACTTTATCTTACCATTACATCTTCGATCTATTTTCTTAACTTTCATCGCTCTTGATTGTTTTCAATTCATTGTTATCTGTGTTTCTGGATCTTTCCTGCTTGTCTCTCTGTGGGATTCGACCTCTCTTATGCTGTACTGCACCGCGACCGCTGTGCGTGACACATTTGAGCGACATCACTGTACAAAGTACGTCCCTCCGACAGCCACTGTTCAAGGATGGACCATCTCGAACAATCCCTGACACAGGGTGGACATGACGATACCAGTAGAACACCCCTCTCCAAGCGAGATCTCCACACTTGGCGGAACAATCGTGTTATGACAACCATCTCTCAGCACTCAAAGCAATAGAACCAACACGACCTCTAAACCCCAAATCAAAAGCTAAGGCTTGCCAGGGAGCCCATAAATCCCATTGATACCCCCAGGGTTCCTGTCCAAAGTACATCCCTCCGACAGCCACTGTTCAAGGACGGAGCACCTCCGACAATCCCTGACACAGGGTGGACATGACGATACCAGTAGGAGTAACGACATCCACCTCTTAGCAATTGATACTGGAGTACTAGGGACAAACCTCATATAAGTTCGACTGGATCGCTGCAACGGTACTACCAACCGCTGCCAGCCGATCCGCAGCAGGTCCCGGTATTATGACCGTTAATCACGGACTCCTGCAACGGGAAGCAACCCCGAAAACCGCTGATGAACAGTAAAATATAATATTATATTTAAAACACCAAAACATTCTCTGCCTAGAGCTAATTGACCCCGTCGATCCGACATCCAAACGACGTCGGATTCAAGATCCAACTTAGACTCCAGTAGTCCAATATGCCGGGATCAATATATCTAAAATCTAGAAACATCCAAATGCTGGATTAACGGAAAAACACTAATCAAAACTGCTAATCAAAACTAACTTACCATTGCTTGCTGCAACGCAACCCACCAGTGCGAACATCATAACAAATCGTAGGAAATTCAGAAAATTATGAAATCAGTTGGGTTGGAGAGTAGATTCAACGATATACAACTCTCCTGTTCATCACAACCCAAGAACATGCACGTACTGATCGAAAAACTCGCCGCAAACCGGCTGTTCTTCAAGAACAACAGAAACCAGAAAATCCGAGATTAAACATGCATAAATCCTACTAAAATCTCATTAAATCTTATGAAACTTATAACATAAATTATACTAAGCAAGAGGAAGCCAACAACATAAAGAACTATAAGATCTACTGGCTAGATTAAAAGAAGCCCATTAAACAACTCTCGTAGGTAGAAAACCTACCGGAAACGCTAATCCTCGGTTGATTCCCCGCTAAACAGCAGCTAATCAAGCACCAACCCATGTCAGGGATCTTCCTCACGTCGCCATGAGTCCAACGAGCCTTGGAACGCCCAAAACGGTGGCCGGAGGAGGAAGAACAGAGAAGAAGAAGGTTCAGCCGGAAACAGGGGAAGCAGAACCACGGAAGAAGAAGAGAGAAGAAGGAAGAAGAAGAAGGAGAAGGAGAGGAAGAAAAGGGGAAGAAGAGGCAGGGGAAAGCCGGGAAAGGAGGGGAAAAGGGGGAGGAGAGGAGAGAAAGTCTCCTCTCCCTCTGACAAAGGGAGCGACGATCACGGCGGCCGTCCTCTCAAAGAAGACATGCCACCGACACGATAGCGATCGATCGCTCCAAGGAGCAATCGGTCGCTCACAACAGGCTTCTGCGTGCCCGAGCTGGGATCTTCCGATCCCGGGTCCACCTAACCAGTCTATTGAAACACATACACCAAAACAAGGCCGGTGTGTGCACACGCGGGTGTGAAACAAACCAACAAGGCGCAATTTACGAAATTGCCCTTTGCGGTCTACAACGAGCCACAGGGGTAGAGGGGCAGGTCCTCACATTAGAAGTAGTATGTGTCATGGATTCTTTCCTTAATTTTGTACGTAGTCAAAACTAATTGTTTGTTTTAATTTTTCTGCATAGATACATGATTCAGCAAGTCTAGAATTTAACTTACGCTCCTCAACATCGAGTCATGATCCCGCATCCATCGATGATGGTACGTACATTGTAACTTTTAGATTCCAAATCTTATTGTAATTAGATAGCTAATTTGTGGTGATAATTAGACACCTGTTTTGGTTGAATATGGATCGTAAGTTGAGAAAACAGTGTCTTATTATTGTTGTGATAAATTTTTCTTCCTTATGCATGCAGGTACCCCATAATTGTGAATATTAATGGAAGATGTATATGGCCAGGTCTACTTTGAAGGAATATTTTTTTATTTTTAAACCTTTCAGCTAAATAGTGTAATGGTAGGTATTGTTGGACGCAATATATGGATTTGTAGTATTGTGGAAAATTAGATGCTTATTTTGTATCATTTTGGGTACTTGTAAATACTATATTTAATGTATTCAGTGTATATCTTTCCAGCGATTTTCTCGTCATAGTTGAATACACTTAAAGACCATATACCCACATGTATTAGCACTCTATACCCGCAGTTAACTAACCGCTGGACTAGACCTCCAACACCAATGGTCGGATTATTGCTATACCAGCGGTTTTTTTGTCATCTACGATCATTCATCAAGACCATTTAGCCACATGTTTTAGCACTCTATACCAGCTGTTAGTCACTGCTGGCCTAGTAAGACAACACCAGCGGTTATTTTGTGGCTTGACTGGCGTTCTGTTGCGTCAGATTTGATCATGTATGAAGCCCCTATACCCGCGGCCTTACCCATCCTATACCAGCGGTTAGTCACCGCTGGCCTAGTCACAAAACACCAGCGGCTAGTTTGTGGCTTGACTGGCGTTTTGTGGTGTCAGATTTGATCATGTATGAAGCCCTTATACCCGCGGCCTTACGCATCCTATACCAGCGGTTCATCACCGTTGGCCTACCTAGACAATGCCAGTAGCTACTTTGCAGCTTGACCAGCATTTTTTTGTGTCACAGAAACCCCTATACCCACGGCTATACCCATCCTATAGCAGCGGTTAAGTCCCCGCGAGCATTGGACGATATATACCCATGCCAGTTTTAGTTACCAGCGGTCGATAAAATCTTTGGTGTAGCCTATACCGGCGCCACCAAAACCAACGGGTCTTGACCACTGGTGTAGCCTATGCCAGCGGCCGGAATTGATCTATACCAGCGGTTACAACCGCTGGTTTAGGCTGTTTCTCTTGTAGTGTCAGGAATGAAAACCCCACCTGTCTGAGCTGGAAGAACTTCGGAATGATGCTTATGAGAGTTTCCGGATATTCAAGGAAGAAACAAATGCCTACCATGACAAGCGAATCATGAGCAAAACGTTTCTAGAAGAAACAGCTGTCTACCTTGGTTGAGAGCTTCGACCACTATTCTGGAGATGAGAAATTCGGCCACCCTGAGCATCCTTGGGCAAGATTACAACTATTTTGTCAGGTGACCTCGCTCCTATATCGATTTATAATTCTTATCTATTCTATTTAAAATTTAAACATGCACTCTGTTTTATTCTCCTAGCATACTTAGCACACATTGAGGATAGTGTGAATTTCAGGTTTGGGGGTGTAGGCATACATGACCTTATGCATGTTACTTTGTGGGTTTAATAGTACTGAATTGAGCATGTTACTAAAAATTGTACATGAGCTGAAATGTTTTATGCTTATTATACATGTTGCTTTCACATTGATTGACCTATGCATGGATTGCATGTGTGATAATCTGAAGGTAGAACATCATGTGATTCAGACACGAACACTTTATGTGCAGTGGTAATTATACTCACCAGAGGAATGAGCATGCTATTGTTAACCTGGACCATGATTTAAACTTTAGCTAGTATGTGAATATTGCATGCACAAAGAGAGAAAAAAAACTAATATATATATATAGTGAGCTTCTGGAGCTTGATTCGTAGCCGTTGGATCTGATTCTTGAGCCTGATGAGTGTTTTACATTTAGTGTCCTAAAGCCGTCTGGTTTGGGAGTCGTTGGCTTGAGGTCATTACATGGATCCAGTTGTAGTTTAAGGGATCAAGCTGTGCCTAAACGACTATTAAGTGATCTACTGAGTAACCGGGTGTTCTTGCCTCAGGAAGTGGGTAGCTCGCGTAAAAAAGTAGAACCATTGATAGCTATAAAAAAAAGCATGCTGTAGTTTAAGTGTGAGGGTTGAATGATTGGCCAGGAAGATAGTGGTGTGTTTGGACTAATGATGGGTAGAAGTTGGTTCTTTATATAACCTTTATTTGTCACGTCACATGTGCTCATCTGGATGGTGATTAGCATGTTTGAAGTGTAGAAGTTAATTTCATGTGTTTGTAGTATGTCCATAACTATAAGAAGTTTTTCGTGCTCTGTACTGTATAGAACTCTATTGACCCGATAAGGTAGAACTCTTATCATCCATGTCTACAGCCTTTGTGTTCATCAGAATGGTGATTAGCATGTTTGAAGTGTAGAAGTTAATTTCATGTGTTGGTAGTATGTGCATAAGTACAAGAAGTTTTCGTACTCTGTATTATATAGAACTCTATTGACCTGATAAGAAAGAACTCTTATCATACATGTCTACAGTCTTGAACCGTTGGTGTGCTTAATTATATTTTTATGCGCTTTAAATTGATAGAACTCTTATCATACATGTCTACAGTCTTGAACAGTCTTATAATCATTTTAATTGCTGGATTATTATCCTTAATCAACATCTTTATTACTATTTTTATATTTATATGTTGCTTTATATAGTTGTTTGAATAATGTAGGAAATTGAAGCTAAAAGAAGCTGAAAAGATTACATGGGTCAAATTGGAAGATTAAATTGTACCTTCTCATGAATAACTAGATGATTTTTCATATATGGATGAAAAGCTCTTGAAGTCTAGTTTTTGGATAATTTTTAATTCATGATTAAGAGTTTTCTAGAGGAAGTTACGACATTTTTAGTACCAATTACGCAGTCTAAATCGCAAAAGAGAAAATACGCAGGAAAGATGATCAATCTTCTTCCCATATAATGATTGATCATTTATTCACCAGGAGATGACCGAGAGCTATGTTTACTCGGATGAATCTTTTCCCTTAAAGAAGATCGATCATTTTCGCAGTTGAGAAAATTGAGAAAATCGACGATACAAATGATCAATCATCCTCAGGCGTGACACTTCTATGGGATGAAATGATCGATCTTCACCCCTAAAAGATCGATCTTTATACGATGGCTTAGCAAAATAAAGGGCCAAGATAAAATCCGAGTGGGAATCTTTTGGAGGCTATAAATAGGTAACTTAGGGTTATTCAATGGGAGCTTTTCGGGGACTTTTCTGGAGAAGTAAGGAGACCAATCCACCATCCATGAACTTGTAATCTTCGGGCATGGCGGATGGATGACTAAGCAAGGACTAGGGTTTCTTTTTCTATCATTGGTTCATGTTTTAATTTTTAATGTTTAAACTCTATATATGTATTGGATCTTCATAAATGGTTATGTGATTGAACATTATTATAACTTCAGTCATGCTTTTGTTATGATATTGTGACCTCATAGTTATCTGTTGTGTTTTCTTACCTAGTCTCGTGAAACTTTTATTATGCATTGGCCTTAGTGACAGCTGGTATTGCGTATTCTTAGGGATCTGGTAATAGAAGGTTAGGGCTTTGTCCCGTGAAGCTTTAACTGCACATTGCCTGTAGTGACAGCCGGTATCGTGTATTCTTAGGTTCTGGTAGGACGGAGTTAAGGCTACAACGAGAAGAACCAAACATTGAACGAGACATTTATATTCTATCAGATTTATAATTTCATATCTTCCAATCGAGATGATTGGGATGTGAATTTCTCGACTGAGTTTTGAATGAACCATTGGTGAGAGAAGAACCCAAGTCTGAGTGAGGGATTCCCGAAACCTAACCTCATCCAAATCCTGATTTCCGTCCTTAGCTTTATTTTACCGTTAAATCTTCATTCTAACTTTCTTAACTCTTACGCTCTTGATTGTTGTCAATAAATTGTTATTTGTGTTCTGGATCATTTCTGCTTATTTCTTTGTGAGATCTATCTCTCTTATGTTGTACTGCACCGTGACCGCTGTGCGAGACACATTTGAGCGACATCAGTGATTGTCATGAGCAGAGGAGAGGAGTTGGTCCTGCAGGTTGATGCTTCATACAAGAATGGTGGACAGAAGGCTGCAATTGGTGTGGTGGGACTCCAAGGGAAAGAGGCGGTTTGGGTGATGGAAATGCCGATCCAAGACCGCTCTGTTTTAGAGGCCGAGTTTCATGCAGTTTGTAAGGGTATGATATGGGCAAAGGAAAGCGGCCTACTCCTGTTGGTCTTGGAAACAGATTCGTTGATAGCTGTAGACGTCTTGCCGAGCAGAATATATGGTCTAGTCAAAAAATATGGAGGTGATTTTGCATATGATTTGGGGAACAGCTATTCACTTCCAGACCTTGATTTTTGTTTATGTTCCTCAAGAACAGAATTGTAAAGCTATGGAGTTTCTCGGTGTCAGGGCTCTATGTTCCCGCTGTATTGGGCCGTGGAAGACGAATCACGACGTTGGACAGGTTTTTAAAGCCCTTAGCCCTTAGCCATTAGGCTCAATTAATCAAAAAAAAAAATAGAGGAGAATGAGACCCCGGTGACGTGGCGAAAGTGGGTCAAAAATATGCTTGGAATGTGCTGACGTGGACAAGAATTTAAGACGAAAAGTCAAATTGTATTAAAAGGTCGGTCAAAATTTGTTTTCCATCGGACCACCTAACAGCGTCTTTGTTGAGGCCCAAATAAAAGCTGATTTTTAAAAAGAGGCATTCAAAGATTTTTGAGAGTGAGGAACCATATAAAATTTTTAATGAGCCGTAAGATACTAATCGATAATTTAACCAAAGAAAAACTGTGCAAATATGGTTTAAAAAATCGAAGCATTTGCATAATTCATAAGAAGTCTCCGTGAGACTCATTTTATTGAAATCAAGGTAGACCAATCAACAACCTCAAACATCAACCAAGATTAATCCAATGTCCAATAAACTTTTATATCATTTTATTATCTCCTATAATACGTAGGTTTTGGGGGTAAACTTCAATTGGCAGTAGGAGGAGCATTCCACACAGCTTGGAGCTTCTTGAAGAGCTCTAGCAGCTCCTCGGTTGTAGGCATAACCTCCTTCACTGCATTTTCAACACAGAAACACTCAGCCCAGCCAACCAACAATGGAATCTTGGCCGTGTCGAGGAATTTGACGCCAGTCAAGTGCTCTAAGGCCTTGATCCAACCAAGATAGCTCCCGAAGGCGATGTCCAAATAGCCAATTGAATCTCCTCCAAAGAAACCCTTTCCATTACTGCACTTGTCAAAGGCATCCTCGAGCAACTCGAGTGCTGCAAGCAATTGGTCGATACCTTGCTTCTTGGTCTCCTCGGTCTGTGCTTTGAGAATGCTTAGTAGAGCAGGGAAGACCTGCAAACAAGGAGATGATCACAAAAGGTCAGTCTTTAGGATGCTTAATTAGTCATTTGATGGACGGCAGCAATAGATATTCTTTGTGAGATGTACCTTATCGTCGACATAGACAGCCCAGAAGCGTGCGATAGCGCGGTCGTAGGGGTGTGAGGGGAGGATTGAAGGCGCGGCAGAGGAGGTCCAGACATCGTCGATGTACTGCACAATGATCATGGACTCGCAAATGGGCTTGCCATTGTGGATGAGCACAGGGATTTTCTTGTAAACAGGGTTGGATTTCAGCAGCAGCTGGCTCTTCTCCCCAAACTTCTCCTGGAGGAACTCGTAGGTCACTCCTTTCAGGTTCAGCGCGACCCTTGGTCTTATCACAAAGGGGCTCCCCAGCACCCCGATCAACTTCATGGCCTCCTCCGCGCCTGCAGCCATTTTTCCACTACAATTCCTTCTGATTATTGATTCCCTCTATGAGGCTGTTGCTTTCTATGCAATAAGATTATTGTGTGGTCTATTTATAGAGTTAGCTTGAGTTAATCTTGTGCAACAAGCAAGAGAGACGTAGATGAATTTTAGCGTCGCATTGGCGTCATGCATGCCGATCACGTAGCCAGTCAAGACGAGCCTGCCCGGCGGTCTTCCACGGACTTTTTCTGATCATTCGTGTTTGGAACAGTGTAGAACTGTAGATGGATAAGGAGAACTGTGTTGCTGCTTGGCCAAATTAAGAAGTGCATTATACTAGCTGATATTTCCATGAATAGATGCATTTTAGTATTATATTAGATTCTTAACGAAACCCCAATAGAGGAAGAGAGAAGTGAAGGGACAAAAGGGAAGATGGAGAGGACTGAGAATTGAGAAACAGGGATCTCATATATTGATATATAATGGTAATTATATTAAAAAAATATTGACAACAAATTGTATTCTTGAGATAAATAAGGATCAAAAAATTTAATATGAGAAATATGTCGTTGGTAAAAAGACAAAAATAAAAATGATGAAAACAGTAAACTATATATGTAGCCACCGTGAGGAAAACCACAATGATATAAAACTAGTACATGCTAGGGATGGCGATGGGCCGGGTTTGCCCCACAACCAGCTTGACCCGTCCCACTTGGGGTGGAGAAATGGGGTAATGATCACATTGGCGGGGTGAGCTAGATCGATTAAACGGGGCGAGTTAATTTTGGGGATGGGGCGGGGATGGGTTTTGGTCAACCCGCCCCACTTTTGACCCGTTCCAAATATAACTCTAAGGCCACGTTTGGTTGCCATGGGAATTGGAATGAGAATGGGAATGGGAACGGTATTAGGAATGGGAACGGGAACTGGAAATGAATTGTGGTTGTTTGGTACGTCAAGGAACTGGAATGGGAATGGAACTTAAAGTGTTTGGTATGCATAATAAATATGGGAACTGGAATGGGAATATAAATTAAAGACCAAAATACCCTGACTCTAATAGCATAGATTTACGAATATATTTCTGTATGTATATATATTTGCATTACCTTGGCCTATTTGGATGAAACACTATTAATAATGAGAGAAAGAAATAAGATTATTATTTGAAATATTATTAATAAATAAGAGAAAGAAATAAGATTATTAATATGAGAGTTCCTAATATTATTAATAAATAAGAGAAAGAAATAAGATTATTAATATTATTGAAAATATTATTAAGAAATAAGAGAGAAATAATAATAATAATAATATTTGAAATATTATTAATAAATAAGAGAAAGAAATAAGATTATTAATATTATTTGAAATATTATTAATAAATAAGAGAGAAATAATATTATTAATAAATAAGAGAAAGAAATAATATTGTTAATATTATTAATATTATTAATAAATAAGAGAAAGAAATAATAATATTAATAAATAAGAGAGAAATAATATTATTAATAAATAAGATAAAGAAATAATTTTATTAATATTATTTGAAATATTATTAATAAATAAGAGAGAAATAATATTATGAATAATATTTTTAATATTTTTAATAAATAATAGAAAGAAATAAGATTATTAATATTATTTGAAACATTATTAATAAATAAGTGAGAAGTAATATTATTAATATTATTTGAAATATTATTAATAAATAAGATAAAGAAATAATATTATTTGAAAAATTATTAATAAATAAGAGACATAAATAAGATTATTAATAAATAAGGGAAAGAAATAAGATTATTAATATTATTTGAAATATTATTAATAAATAAGAGAAAGAAATAAGATTATTAATAAATAAGAGAAAGAAATAGGCTTATTTTTAATATTGATCATAGCCGTTTGATCAGTTTAATCAAACAAAGATGAAGGGTATTCATGCACATTCCTTGAAATGAGAATTTCTGCGTTTGAGGGAACTCTGGATTCCCATATCAAATTCGGGAATCCAGAGTTTCCTCAAACATAGGAACTTCAATTCCGGTTCCTGGATCAATAGTGCAACCAACCACTTTGAATTCCTTGTTTTAAGGAATTCCCATTCCGGTTCCTGGATCAAAAGTGCTACCAAACATGACCTTAGTATTTTTATATAATTATTATTTTTAGTATCATATTAAAAATTTTCTTTTTGAAAGTATGTGACGCTTGAAAGCTGAAATCGACGTGCTTTTGGATAATTAGTTTAGAAATGATCTCATGGTATTTTAATTGAGATAGAAAGTATATGATATCATACATAGTTTGTGATCGGTTGCATTTTGATAATTTATACCTGTTTAGTTTGTTCATTTTATAATTTTTTTTTTGCACTATTGTATTATTTTTTTATGATATTCGACTGATTTGTACTTGAAATTGTTGACGTTTTTAATTTTTTTTTTAACGAAAATGAGAAAATCCCAAACGGGGTGGAGTAAAGACGAGGCGGGGTAGGGACAAAGAAAATATAAATGGGGCGGGGGATGGGACGAACTTCTTGCCCCGCAACGGGGCACGGGGCCGAAATGGAGTAAGATAAATATTTTAGGGATGGGGTTGGGAATGGGGTGAGGATGGGGCGGGTAAAATCCGCCCCAACCCACCCCATTGTCATTCCTAATGTCGGCAAGCATATGTGGGTGGTCCTTATCATTTCGTCACATGGAAAAGGGATACTTTTCGGAGATATAGAATGGTGTGTATTGCTCGAGAGAATCTAACATCAAGTTGATGAAATGCATATTGGATAATGTATTGGAGTAGGGGAGGGAAGATATTTGGGGATGAAGCCGATTTTTAAACAGAGGGATTCAATGTCCAAGATTTTAGAAGGTGAGGAAACATATAAAAATTTTAATGAAACTGTAGGGTACTAATATAATTTAGTCAAAGGAAAACTATGCAAATATGGCTTAAAAAATCGAAGCATTTGCTTAATTCCATAAGAAGTCTCCGTGAGACTCATTTTATTGAAATCAAGGTAGACTTTTACATCATCTTATTATCTCCTATTATACGTAGGTTTTGGGGGTAAACTTCAATTGGCAGCAGGAGGAGCATTCCACACAGCTTGGAGCTTCTTGAAGAGCTCTAGCAGCTCCTCGGTTGTAGGCATAACCTCCTTCACTGCATTTTCAACACAGAAACACTCAGCCCAGCCAACCAACAATGGAATCTTGGCCGTGTCGAGGAATTTGACGCCAGTCAAGTGCTCTAAGGCCTTGATCCAACCAAGATAGCTCCCGAAGGCGATGTCCAAATAGCCAATTGAATCTCCTCCAAAGAAACCCTTTCCATTACTGCACTTGTCAAAGGCATCCTCGAGCAACTCGAGTGCTGCAAGCAATTGGTCGATACCTTGCTTCTTGGTCTCCTCGGTCTGTGCTTTGAGAATGCTTAGTAGAGCAGGGAAGACCTGCAAACAAGGAGATGATCACAAAAGGTCAGTCTTTAGGATGCTTAATTAGTCATTTGATGGACGGCAGCAATAGATATTCTTTGTGAGATGTACCTTATCGTCGACATAGACAGCCCAGAAGCGTGCGATAGCGCGGTCGTAGGGGTGTGAGGGGAGGATTGAAGGCGCGGCAGAGGAGGTCCAGACATCGTCGATGTACTGCACAATGATCATGGACTCGCAAATGGGCTTGCCATTGTGGATGAGCACAGGGATTTTCTTGTAAACAGGGTTGGATTTCAGCAGCAGCTGGCTCTTCTCCCCAAACTTCTCCTGGAGGAACTCGTAGGTCACTCCTTTCAGGTTCAGCGCGACCCTTGGTCTTATCACAAAGGGGCTCCCCAGCACCCCGATCAACTTCACGGCCACCTCCGCGCCTGCAGCCATTTTTCCACTACAATTCCTTCTGATTATTGATTCCCTCTATGAGGCTGCTGCTTGCTATGCAATAAGATTATTGTGTGATCTATTTATAGAGTTAGCTTGAGTTAATCTTGTGCCGCAAGTGACACACGTAGATGAATTTTAGCGTCGTAATGGCGTCATGCATGCCGTCACGTAGCCAGTCAAGACGAGCCTGGCCAACGGGTCTTCCACGGACCTTAGATAGATAAGGAGTACTGAGTTGCCGCTTGGGAAACAAGTTAGTGTCGGCCAAATTAAGAAGTGCACTGTACTAGCTGATATTTCCATGAAAAGATTCATTTTAGTATTACATTAGATTCTTAACGAAACCCCAGTAGCGGAAGAGAGAAATGAAGGGACAAAAGGGAAGATGGAAGAGGCCTGAGAAACAGGGATCTCATATATTGATATATAGTGTTAATCATATTAAAAACATATTGACTACAAATAGGATTCTAGAGATAAATAAGGATGAAAAATTTTCGTATGAGAAATATATCCTTGGTAAAAAGACAAAAAAAAAGATGATGAACACAGTAAACTATATATGTAGAAGCTGTAAGGAAAACCACAATGGTAGAAAATAGTATACACCTTCCATAGCCATAAAATGTCTATTTCCATCCAAGCATAGTTCAAGTAAAGATGCGTACCTTATCGTCGATGTATACAGCCCAGAAGCATGCGATCGCACGATCATAGGGTTTGGAGGGGAGGATAGAAGGGATGCCAGAGGAGGCCCAGACATTGTCGATGTACTGGACAATGATCATGGAATCGCAAATGGGCTTGCCGTTGTGAATGAGCACATGAACTTTCTTCTAAACAGGCTTGGATTCTAGCAGCAGCTTGCTCTTCCGTCCAAATTTCTCCTCGTGCAACTCGTAGCCCACCCCCTTCACGTTCAGCATGATCCTTGCCCTGAGCACAAACGGGCTCCCCACCAATCCGATCAGCTTCACAGTCACCGCCGCGTCTGTTGCCATTTCTTCACTCAACTTCTTCTAATTCCGATACTTTCAAGGTACCTAGCTATTGCTTGGTATGTGTTGGCATTATTGTGACCGGTGTGCTTATTATATATATAGATAATTGGTGTTTACATCAAATTTATAGAACTTTTTGACCGGTACACCACTATTATTAGATTTAAGGTGTAAGCACCATTTGACGTCAGTTATGAAAAATGATGCTTGGTTATGCATTTCTGATGATATTTTTACCACTATGATGACCCACACTCTGATCTCAACTTTAACTCCATCGTCCCTTCCTCTCCCCATCCCTCTCCCCCTTCCCTCCCCTCCTCCCCCCTCTCCCCCTGCCCCTCCCCCTCCCAGCCCTCTCCCCCTACTCTCCCCATCCTTCTCCCCGACCTTGCCTCTCCTCCTGTCCTCCCCGTCCCTCTCCCTGTTCCTGCTCTCCCCCTTCCCCTCCCCCTCCCACTCCCAGCCCTCTCCCCCAGCCCTCCCCGTCGCTCTCCACCGTCGACAGCGATAGGTGGGTCGACATGATGTCGGACCAAATCTAGATGGGCATGGGCGGCGTCACCCTTCATCGTGGTACGAGTAGATCAGTCGTGGCTCGCCGGTGTGGCTCGCCGGTGTCGAAGGTAGCGTTAGGCAGGAAGGATCTATGCCATGTTTCACGGTCGGCATCGCGTAGGAGTACGGTTGTGTTGCCGGGCTGTTGCACGTGGATGATGTATGTATGTAGTCTACCCACATTGCCTTCTTGGTCGTCGACGAAGATGGCTGGGATCTCGGCATGACTAGCAGCAAGCAAATAGAATGGGGTCTTGTGCATTAGATCAAGGTGTTCTTCGGTGATATGTAGAAAAGAGAAAAGAGAAAAGAGAATACTGGGATACAACCGTGAAAGTAGTGGACTAGATCACCAAAAAAAGAAAAGAGAAAAAGAGAAAAGAGAATACTGAAATGCAATACATTCACTCATTATTCTCTTTTATGGGTTTTCTCTTTTTTACGGATTGAATACTGCAATCGATTTGTGAACATCATTGAAAAAGAGAAAAGAGAATACTCATGAATATTAATGAACATTAACGACAAAGTGAAAAGAGAATACTGCAATCGATTCGTGAACATCATTGAAAAAGAGAAAAGAGAATACTCATGAACATTAATGAACATTAACGTCAAAGTGAAAAGAGAATAATGCAATCCATTCGTGAACATCAGTGAAAAGGAGAAAAGAGAATACTCATGAACATCAGTGGAATGCAATACATTTCAGTTTTCTTTTTTCTCTTTTCTCTTTTCTCTTTTCTCTCTTCTCTTTTCTCCTTTCAATGCGGACTCTTGATGAAGTCATCCTCGTGAATGGAGTGATGAGCTGCGATAGGCGGCGATGACGGCGGCTGTCTACATGTCTGTTTCAGTTTTCTCTTTTCTCTTTTCACTTTTCAATGCGGATTCCAACAGCCGCTTCCTGCAACTCAACTTGGACTCTTGATAAAGTCATCCTCGTGAATGGGGTGATGAGCGACGATAGGCGGCGACGACGACAGCTGCTTGCAGGTTTGTTTCAGTTTTCTCTTTTCAGTTTTCAGTTTTCTCTTTTCAATGTTCAGTTTTTAGTTTTCTCTTTTCTCTTTTCAATGTGGATTCCGACAGCCGCTTCCTGCAGCTCCGCTTGGACTCTTGATGAAGTCGTCCTCGTGAATGGGGTGATGAGCGGCGATAGGCGACGATGATGGCGGCTACTTGTAGGTCTGTTTCAGTTTTCTGTTTTCTGTTTTCTCTTTACTCTTTTATCTTTTATCTTTTCTCTTTTCAATGTGGATTCCGACAGCCGCTTCTTGAATCCCATGCTGTGCACTGGAGGACCACGGTGGCGTGGAGATCTAGCCCTGACAGCGGCAATGGTGATGGGTGGCCACGACGACGAACTTGTCAGGGGAGAAGGGACCCTCGCGGAACGCCCATGCTGCACGATGGAGGACAACGGTTGCAGCCGTGGTGGCATTGTCGACGAGTTTTCTTGTTAGCGTTGATTAGATCGTGGATAAGCTTCCATGATCAGAGGATCGAGGGCTGGAGGTCGTGGAAGTAGAAGTCTTCAGGTTGCACGAGGAACAACCGCTGCCACCGCGAATGGGCAGCAAGAACAGAGGTGGGGCAACTTCCAAAGCTGTCGTTGTTGATCCGGGCAACGCCGGGGGCGTGGTGGAACTCCTCGACGATCTCGTCGATGGTGATAGTCGGCGACGGTCACATCTTCTTGACTGCCGTCTCATTCTCCTCACCGCCGCTATCGCAGCCATTCTTCTTGGGGCGATGCGTATCCATCGACATGGCCTAGCGTTTGGAGCTTCTAAGGCGCGTTCATGGCGTTTGAAGGAGAGGTTGAGGAGCGAGAGGAGGGCGTTCATGGCGTTTGAAGGAGACAGGAGGTGGAGGAGCGAGAGGAGGCGGATGGGTGACGGTGAGGAGGCGAGGAGAGAGGAGGAGGAGGAGGAGGAGTGAGAGGAGGGCGTAGGTTTTTGGAGGCTGTTGTAGGAGGGGGCCATAAGTGTCTTTGGAAGTGGTAGATGGTAATAAGGCCCCAATTCTTATGATAAGTGTTTTTTTAACATGATAAAGTCTATTTTATGGTGTTGACACCCCTTCCCCCTTATATATACAGTAAGGGGGAGGATCTGGCCACTTGAAGTCTTGCTCCATTTATTTGCTTTTGTTACTGTCTTGATGGCAAATATGGCTAAGGCGCCATCGCCTAATCGAAATGTCTGTCAGAGCCCGACCGGCTATCTCCTAACGGACTAATTCATCAGAGGTGGTTGCCTCGTCATCTCATGGGGTCTATAATTCTTCAAAGGCGGTTGCTAATATTGTGATCAAGTGATGTTACACATATCATGGCAAGTCTAGAAGATAATCTGCAGGGCGGGTGGACTGAGTTGCTGGTTTGGTCTCCATGAGATGATGAGGATCTACACAAGGGGGTAGCTGTTGTCATCGGAAAAATGCAACGGAAAAGTTTTTCTCGAGTTCTTCCCGATGATGGCGTCAAGACCCGTTCATGACAAGCCCTCCTGCGTCTCCTTCAGGCACAAACACACACAAGAGACACTCTAGTAGCCAAAGGGATGCCGCTCGTTTCCCTTACTCAAGCAATCGTACAAGAGAATAGCAAGCCACTCACAACTCTCTCTCCCAAACCCTCACAATCGCTTGATTACAAAGGAAACCCAAACCCTAAGCCACTGTCCATATGCCCCAATATCATGGCCGGTTGCTTCCTTATATAGAGGCCGGCTCCTAGCTCTCCTCTATTAGAAAGACTTCTTGTTCAACTCCAACTCCGAAGCCTTGATTCACTTCATGTCGATTTGGACTCTGACTCGGCCAATCATGAAGTTGCCCGATTCACTTGGACTCCTAGTTGAGCTTCAATTTTCCTCGGATAGCTCCTTGCCAAAACCGCTCGGCTATTTGACCCGAAATAGGACTCCTTCCTATTCTCCCTCGTGAAGTCTAAAATCTTCTGTGCCAACTTCCTTCTTTACCACATCAAGTCCTCCCAAGAACCTAATCCAAGTGTTAATGGCCTGCTCAGTTTGGCCCCCACGGCCAACCGCGTCACGTCTGGCGTGCCAAGTCCTTGTTCGGCTAGGATTCCTTGTGCAACTCGGATTTTACTCGCGCCAAAACTTGCCATCACCCTTGCAATGACGTGTAGAGTCCTAGTGGAGTTAGGAATTGGAGTCCTAGTAGGACTTGGACTCCTAGTAGCACTCGGACTCTTGTCGCCACCGCGCCGCGCCGCACGCCAACTGCCTTGGCCCGCTTCTTTCCCTCGTGCGCGTCATGCTCTTGCCCGGCACGCCCTGCCACGCGTCTTGGCACGTCGTCCGCCCGTCATGGCATGCCATTCGCCTGACATGACGCGCCAAGTTCTGCTGCTAGCTCGGGCCACCGTGCTATTGTTGATCTTGTCGCCCCAACTTGCTGATGATGTGTGCAGCTCTGTGTCATGACTTGTTTGCCTTGCTATCTTGAGGCCACCAAGCCTCCTATGACTCGTGGCGCCGACCACATGCCAAGGTCATGGCCCTTGGCCATGCCAACTCTGGATGGCGCGCGCCAAGGCCCGTGTCAGGGGCGATCAGCCCTGACAAACCTCCCCCACTAGGAGAGTCTGATGTCCCCGTCAGATGCTTGTTAAGGAAGTCCTTGACCAACTCCTCGAACTTCCATAGGGTAACATCATGCTCCCAAGATGCCTCGATCTCGGGCGCACTCTTCCACTTGACAAGGTAGACGACATGTCGGCTCCTCTTGTCCTTGCCCTCCACCTTTTGATCTAAGATGGCTTCTGCTTCTTTTTCAAACACCGTCCGGATGGTTGGTGGGGCTCTCTTCAGTAGTGATGGCAACGGGGCGGATCGGGGCGGATATTGGAAATACCATACCCGTCCCCGCACTCCTCCGCCCATACCATAACTGCCCCGTCCCCGCGCGGATAATGGGGATCGCGGACCATAACCATCCCCGCGGGTACGCGGATATTACTCGCAATCCGCAGTTACCCGCAATCCGCGGTTATCCGCAAAACCTAAAAAAACCATTCAATTAGCATTAAGCCTCTAAAATCTAAATCTAAATCCACCAAACTATCATCAACATTCGGTCTCTAAAATCTAGATCCACCAAACACTCATCAACAATTAGTCTTTACTAGAGTATTATTACAAAAATAGACTCTTTAAAATCTACCAAACCAACATTTAGTGGAACATTCGGTCTCTAAAATCTAGATCCACCAAACACTCATCAACAATTAGTCTTTATTAGAGTATTATTACAAAAATAGACTCTTTAAAATCCACCAAACCAACATTTAGTGGCGGGGCGGGGCGGATATGCGGGGCTGGGCGAATAGCGGGGCGGATATTACCCAATACCATAATCCGTCCTGTACCCGCGCGGATTTTAAATTTGTAAACCATACCCGTATCCACGGGTAAAAAATATATACCATACCCGTCCCCATCGGTGCGGATCGGGTCGGTTATCCAGCGGGGCGGTCAATTTTGCCATCCTTACTCTTCAGCTTGTTTCACTCTGGGTTCACCACGTCTTCATCATAAGGCTTCAAGAAGTTTATGTGGAAGGTCGGGTGAACCTTGAGTCGATCCAGTAGAAGGAGACGGTAAGCTACAAGCCCTACCTTCTTGACAACCTCAAAGGGAGCATCGTATCTCGGCACAAGTCCCTTGTGCGTCATCTTCCTTCTGAATTGCTTCAGAATTTGTGATGTCAACTTGGGTAGAACCTTGTCTCCCACGTTGAACTCCAAGGGCCGCCTCCCTTAGTCTGTGAACTTCTTCATCCTCTTCTGAGCCTTCAAAAGACTATCTTGGGCTTGATCGATCATCTCATGATGATCCCTAGCAAACATAGATGTCGTTGTGCACCCACCTCATCTTGGGCCGCCAAGTCTTGAGGAGCCAACAGTTGTTGGTCGACCACAATCTCAAAGGGACTCTTCCCTGTCGAAGACGACCGTTGCAGCTTGTAGGAGAACTGGGCCACATCAAGGAGGCCAAGCCAGTTGTGTTGGCTTGTGGTCATGTAGTGCCAGAGGTACTCCTCCAATAGGGCTTTGATGCGCTCAGTTTGGTCGTCGGTCTGTGGATGGTTTGCCGTTGAGAACTTTAGATGGTAACCCATGATTTTGAAGAGATGGGTCCAAAACCTCCCAGTGAACAACCCGTCTCGATCACTGATAATGTCGCAGGGAAGTCCTAAGTACTTCATCACATACTTGAAAAGTAAGTGAGCAGTCACGTTAGAGGGGCACCCCTTTGGTGTCAGGATGAATATGGCGTACTTCGAGAACCGGTCTACAACCACGAGGATTGTAAACTTCCCGTTTACTTTCGGAAGTCCCACGATGAAGTCCATGGATATGGATTGCATGATGCCGTCGGGTATGGAGAGGGGTTGAAGTAGGCCCGCCTGCTTCCACCTCTCAGTCTTGTCTAGTTGGCACATTAGGCAAGTCTTCACGTGCAACTCGATGTCTTCCTCCATCTTTGGCCAGAAGTAGCTGCGGCTGAGAAGGGCCACCGTGCGCTCTCGCCCTGGATGGCCCGCCCACCTTGAGTCATGAGACTCCTTGATGAGTTCCACCCGCAAGTTCCCCTTTGGAACTAGGATCTGTCCGCCTTTGGCCTTGAGGATGCCATCTTCGAGCCAAAACCGCCTGACGGCTCCATCTTGAACCTCCTTCACGAGCTTTTGGTAAGCTGTATCATTCTTCGCCACCAACTTGATCCTAATGTACATGTCTGAATCGACCCAGACCAAGGCCGCAACAGAATCTACCACCTGTTCTCAGCTGAGTGCGTCAGCAACTTGATTATGCCGCCCCAGCTTGTGTTGCTAATCGAACTGAAACTCTTGAAAGAACTCCTGACATCGAGCCTGCTTTGGAGAAAACTTCTTCTGAGTATGAAAGTAGGTGTTCACCATGTTGTCCGTCTTCACCATTAACTTGGTGCCGAGAAGGTACACTCGCCAAGTGCGTAAATAATGGACTACCGCCACCATCTCCTTCTCATGTGCTGAGTAGTGCTATGATGAGAAGGAATTGAAGGAATTGAGGCTTAAACTCGTAGTGTGCGGCTTGAACAACGGGTTGTTGTATGCCCGATGTAGGTCCAAATGTAGTAGGGACATAATAGTCTCTCATACTCCTACGGTCCGGGATGGGATTGGCATTGGGATTGAGGTCCGGGTTGGGAGCATCCACGACTTTAGGAAGCGGAAGGTCCTTATCCAAGGGTATGCGTGAAGATGTCCTAGAATCTAAGAATGCTTGTAATATGATATCTAGATCTGAATCCTCATGCACACTCATTCACACATATGAGAACTTGGACCATACAAGGTAAGAGATACATTACAGTGGGCTGGTCCAAGAACTTTGTATCTTCGCCCGTAGATGAGTTGCTTCGCCGCTCGTAAGCTTCACCTACAAACACAAAAAGATATACAATATAAGCAACGTTCTATTTTTGGTATTTTGCAATAAAAGAAAGTAAAGCAAGCTAATTGAAAGGAGAGATTTATCAAGTAAGAAATTCAAATCAACAATTCCCCGGCAAGGGCACCAAAATCTTTGACGCCTCCAAACCACTCGTCGTAAAAGTGACTAGGGCGTCGAGATTACAGTTTATACCGAATCCTAACTAACTACTACGTAGTTAGCGGGAGTCCGGGTCGATCCACAGGGAAATGAGAATTGATTAACGTACTCGATAGATAACTCCCAACAAATAGCTAAAACAATTTGGGTTTTGGATTAATGACGATTAAAGTAATTAACTAAGTGAAGAGAAATAAAACTAATATAGAGATGCCATGGGAATTCCATTTCATTGTAGGTTCTAGTGTAGCCTCCTAAGGAATTGAGGTGTGTAATCCAATTGGGACGATCGGAATCAAGAAGTCAACAAGCGGGTGGTTAGCCTCCCTTATCGCTCAACGGAAGTCGGGTTAGAATCATCCGCCGGAAAGAATCACATTCACAAAGTCGACGAATGAGTGATTAGCTTCTATCGTCGCTAATGAACCTTCGATTAAGATCGATTCGTCGCAAGAAAAAGATATTGTATGGAGTCGGGCATTGGATCGAGATGGTTCTAGCACCTCGAATCCAATGCAAGAGAAAGATAGAATGGATCCTCTAATTAGAGAGATAGGGGTGGTTCTAGCATCCCTAATCTCTAATCTAGGGCTATTCATCCTCCCAATGGAATTGGATATGTTTCTAGCACATCCAACTCATTGGGGCATAACAACAATCACCCATCATGCACAAGTTCTAGCTCATACCAAAGAAGGGCATTCATCCATTCGACATATAAGATCCATGTACAAAGATAAAGAAATCATGCTCAAATCCATACAATAGATCATTCCCAAAGATTACACATCAAAAACCCTAAGAAAACTACAAAAGAATCCTACAACTACATGGAAATCCCAAGAGAAAGGAAGTTAGCTACTCATCTTGGATGAATCCATGGATGGAGGTTAATGAAGCTCTCCTCCCATGGATCTCCTCCAAGAAGTCCTCTAAATTGGGTACGAAAACTAGAAAGGTTGGAGAAAGGACTAAGAGAAGATCCCTAAAATCCCCCATAATGGGTCTATTTATAGTAAACAAGCCTCCCCCACTCGGATTAGATCTGGACCATTGATTTTGCTCGGCTGGCACAAAAGGATCGATCCTTGTAAGGTAGAGGATCGATCTTCCTCTTCCGTGTGATCGCTGGTCCCGTGGAGGATCGATCCGCCTATAGGAAAGGATCGATCTTTGTTCTTGAGTTCTGGCTGCGCCCCGATGAAGATCGATCCTATAGTGGATGGAGATCGATCCTAGAGAATGTTGCGTTCTGTCACTGAAAAATGCACATGAAAGATCGATCCTTCCCATAGTGAAGATCGATCCTTTAGAACTTGCGCTCTGTCACTGAAAAATGTGCATAAGGGATCGATCTTCTCTTTATGGAGAATCGATCCTTGTTGTCCCGACTGGATTTCTCTTAATGTACTTCAAAGGATCGATCCTTCTTCAATAAAGGATCGATCTTCTTCATAAAAACTGGCCCGAATGACTTCGTTTAAGCTCGAAATTTGATCCAATCCTCATTGAGGGCTCTTGTACCTGTCATAGGGTAATAATCGTCAGTAAGGCCTTGCTCGGAGACTAACAAGGCAAAGTTGAAAGGGTGATTTATGCACTTTTCACGTCTTATCACTCCGCATCATTGAATTTGCGGCTCTCAAAGGCCACCGAGTGTCCCTCCTAGAGCAGCATGCCGCTGATAGCTCTGCCCTATGCATCAATGTTGTGAGGACTCGTACCTCCAACCCGGTCCGACCTCGTTAGGTCGAGGGTCTGGCTCGGTTAGCCTTGTTCTACGATCGGGTTGATCGCGAAGACCCCAAGGGCAATTTAGTCAATTGCGCATTAGCAGTTGGTGTCACACCCACGTAGTGCACACACATCCCTATGAATGATATATGTGCTTGGTAGAACCTTAGGTGAGCTCGAGATCGAAAGATCCTAGCTCGGGCGTGACAACTTGTCTTTAGGACATCTGTCAGCCCTGCGATGATCGATCGGTCCGTGGGATGATCGATCGATAGCTGGACAATTGATCGGGCTTGATGTCAGCACCGACGCTGACGTGTCTAGATAAGGACACTGAACCGTCGTGGGACGATCGATCGGTCTCGAGCTTATAAGAACCCGCAAACCGCCTCTGTTTTTCATTTTCTTCTTTTCTTTTCACTGTTCCTTTGATCCACGAGGAGGGCTTCTTGCAGAGGTTTGGAGGCTTCACCAGCAAGTAGGGGAGCAGTTCTAGACCTTCCCTACATGGATTAATCGAGAACTAATCGTGGAATTGTGTAGTTACGTAGGATTCTTCACTTTTGGCTAGTTTAGATGTTCTTGGTTGATTCAATGCTTAATTTATTGATTAAAGTATGCTAGATGATGCTCCTAGGCATTATTAATATCTGATTTGAGTTTCATTGGATTTTGGTTGGATTTTATCGGGATTTATGCAAGTTTTCATTGAATTATTTTTGGGATTTCTGATTTAATTACAACAGCTATGTTTGAGATTAAATGCAGATCTGTACATGCATGATCTCAGTTGTTCCTCAACATTAAAGTTGTAGATCTCTGAGTCGAGTTTCTATTTCAACTAATTTCATAATTTTTGGATTTACGTACAATTTGTGGTGAATTAAATGGCCGGACTGTGCAGAACAGGGCTGTTAGCTTAATAAGTGAAATTAAGTGGCATTTATGTTATCCAATTGATTTGATTTTTGGATGAGGTGATCTTAGTGATCTTTTCGAAGGGATTTTAATTTGTTTATCAAATCTGGTTTTAAACCGAAATAGTAGGTTTTCATCTATTCCCTTTTATCCGATTGATCCAATCTTTTGATATGTGATTCGGGGCATATCATTAAGTAGGAATACCATGGTTCACGACAATTGGATGTTTAGATTGAAAGTTAGGATTTTTCAAAATTAGTAGTATCATTTGCCTTAAATCGATAATTCGAGCTTTTCGATCTTGTTATACATATGATATTATATATGTGTAGGCCTTATGTGTGGCCCAGCCCGAGGCGAGGCTTGTGGTTGAACCAAGGGAGTCATGTCCCTTGGGATGTGTAGAATAAATGGGCTGATGGTGCGACCTACTGCTTTAATTAAAAGCCCCGCTATTAGCCGGCGTACGCCGGTAGTATAAGCCGTTGTATTGTTAATCAATGTAGATGATTGTTGGTTAGCCGGGGTTGTATCCCGTTTGTAGCAATTTCAGTTGACGGTTGTGGATGCCGTCATAGTGCTGAAATTTATATTAATTGTTAATTTAGATTGGTTGTTTAGTCTCGTGGAGACTTGTAGGCCGGTGTGCCTATTTATCCGCTTTATCTAGACCTTTGTTGTGTTCACCCCTTGGCGAGATATGTTCTACGCCTAGCCCTGTATATTATTTGGCATATCGTTACATGCGTGTGAGCATTCATGTAATTGATTGCATTAGATGCATCCTAGGCAACGCGTGAGGGATTGGTTAATCGCCAATCCGACGGCTCAGGCTGCTCGGATTTAGCCGTAGGACCGAGGCTGGGTAGCAAGGTCTAAGATGAGGTTTGTTATGATGATCTGATGTTATCGAGGTTCTGTCTAGTTGGCTGCAATTACTTTGATTGAGGTGTAGAGGTCGTCCTAAGTTACAGGCTCAGTCTTAGTTTCACCGTTAGGGGAAGTTACGTACTGTTAGTCCTAATATTGTTTTGATGATGTCAATATGTGTATGATGATAAAACATTGTTTTAACATTTATATCCCTTAATTTCGAAGTTGCTAAAAATCATATTTAGATGTTTTAATACTCATGGTCGATGGACGGATCGACTACGGAGGTTAAAGATGCGAAGGTCGATGTGGCGGTCGACCACGGCCTATGTGAATAGATTTGGTGAAGCGACGGTCGAACAAGATATCGACCTGAGAAGTCCAATTCGTCACAGAGGCTCACGGATGATGTGACGGTCGATGCGACGGTCGACCGTGAAGTGTGATGGCTGATGCGACGGTTGATCCAGGTTATGGTTTGAGCGCGGTGGACGATACGACGGTCGACCACCAGTCAAAAATATAGCCGTTGGAGAGCCGTTGCAGAATAGTAAAGTAGTCGTTGGAAGCTAGTTTTTGAGGATTAGAAGCTCAAGTATAAATAGAAAGAAGCAGCAAACTTGCAAGAGGACTAAGGGGATTAATTGTATACATTATATCAAGTTTATTCTTCATTTATGTGAGCTTTAACCTTTGTAAAACTACTTCAAGTGTGAAGTAGACGTCTATTATATAAGGAAGAGTGGTTTTTGAAATGTTTCAACTATAAGACATAAAGAGCGGTCCAGATTCATCTCCAAACACATCCAACGGTCCAGATTTCATCATCAAATTTTACATTCCCATCCAAAATTTTCAGTTCCCGCCTAAAATTTCCATCCAAAATTTTCAGCCAGATAACACTCTCCCACTGATTTTTGAAATTTTTTGAATAGAGAGAGAAGGGACGGGATGTGACTGAACCAGCCATCCCATGTTCCCATCCCCCTCTACTTCTCCCGTCTCCCCTTACCTCTCCCACTCTCTCTTCCCTTACCTCTCTTCCTGGCTCCCCACACCGCCGGCCATCCCCCATCAGCCATTGGCAATTGCGAGAAGGCGGCGGAGGAAGAGAGCTGAGATCCAAAGGGATCGCTTCCGCCTCTCAGTGATCAACCTCGCCCCTCGCCCAACCTGCCGTCGGCCCATGACTCGCTCCGTGAAGGCCGGCCTCCAGTTCCCCGTCAGACGCATCGTCCACACCCCACGGCATCGGCCACACCTCCCTCTCCGTCGGACGCATCGGCCTCCTCCCACGTCGCCGTCGTCGAGACCCACGCCGCAAACATCATCGATCTCCGAGCATCCAAACCCCATGGAGCTCCCCTCTCTCCATTTGGCCGCCATCGCCGCCGGGAGGGAGAGGGATGTGACTGCAGGGAGAGGGGACACCGCTCACCTCACCAGTTACCCATCCCATCATCCTCCTCTACTTCGATCCCTGCTCACCCTCTCTCACCCCGTCTCCTCCTCTCCTCCCTCTTTCCCGATCCAAACCCCCAAACCCACCCCTATCTCTTCCGGTGTCTCCCTCAAACCCGGCGACCACCCACCTCTCCTCCCTTTCGCATCATCATCGACCTCTCTGCGGTTGGTGTTAGCGTTGTGGTCGGCGGCGCTGTGGCGGAGGAGGCGCTGAAGAACGTCGTGTACACGGCGGCGTCGTACGGGGATCTGGAGAAGCTCCAGAGGTTGTTGGAAAAGGAGGGGTGCTCCGTCTCCGAGCCCGATGGCTGCACAGGGCCGCCCTCAATAACCACACTGCCGCACCCCTCTCCTCCCTCTCCCCCGATCCAAAACCCCAAACCCACCCCTCTCTCTTCCGGTGTCTCCCTCAACCCCGGCGACCACCCCGACCACCCCGACCACCCCCCTCTCCTCCCTCTCCTCCCTCTCACATCATCATCGACCTCTCTGCGGTTGGTGTTAGCGTTGTGGTCGGCGGCACTGTGGCAGAGGAGGCGCTGAAGAACGACGTGTACACGACGGCATCGTACGAGGATCTGGAGAAGCTCCAGAGGTTGTTGGAAAAGGAGGGGTGCTCCGTCTCCGAGCCCGACGGCTGCAGAGGACCGCCCTCCATAACCGCACCGTCGCCGCGCAGAACATCCTTGAGGTGCCCCCCTTCTCCATTTCTGACTTCCAGGTCCTTATTTCTCGTCTTCTAATTCCCGTCCAATCGATCTCTCTTTCTTAAAATACCTATCGTGATTGATTGTGAAGTCTAAAAGTGAAAATTTCGATCGATGGAACAAAGGGAGGAGGACGCCTTTATCTTCGACGCGCTGACGATGAAGCACATGGAGCTGCTGGTGCTCGGGACGCTGGAGTGGCGGAACACGCCCTTTAATACAAGTGATGGTATCCATGTAGAGAAGCTTTCATTATACCCTCTGGTGTCACTGCTCCCGCATACACCTCTGGTGGTTTTTGGCCACGAGTTCAAGCTTCGAGAGAGCCATTGTTAGAGGTAAGGGTTTGGTTGGTTTACACACCCATAACCTGTTCGAAACTTTGTTTCTATGAAAAGTTCTTCAATTTTTCCAAGAGATTTCTTTTTCCTACCCATATTGATAATTTCGCTGAAAATAGGTTCTTCATTGATGGGTTTCAAGTTTATTTTTAGTTTAAAATCCATCATAGAACATGGCATTTTGATAGAGAACACCAAAGCCATCCCAACTGGAAGTAAATGCCGACGGGAGGAGAGCCACGAGAAAGATAAGGTGAACCATGCATGTTCCATTTTTATGTTATAGATATGAATGATTAAATTCTGCACTTAAAAGAATTACCTTGGTTTATGCTTCTCCTTTTGACATTGTCTCAAATGTCTTATCTGCATTAGCAAGGAATGAGGCTATCTTTCACAATCCTGCTTTGATCATAGCATGATTACTACATTAAACAAGTCTACAACAAAATAATAGTTCATAGACAATGCTGAACCCATTTTCTTTACTGAAATCATTGCCATCAAGTGAAAGCAAAGAAGCTCAGCATTAATGTTTCTAGAGTTCTTTACTGACCGTTTCTTTACTGAAAACATGCTTTCACTGACCGTTCAATATCTTTTTAGATTTCATACAGATTGATGCATTAATTTTTGAAATCAATCACACGTCATGCAACGATACAATACATACTTCATATTTTGTTGTGGTTTGTGTGGTTTTTGGGGGATAAGGTTTGCTCTGGGGACAAGATTCACCCCTTTTAGGAATGTAGAATTGTCTCAATTGGTTCTTTAAGGAGTAGATTTCGTTCCGGTCGTCTTGATTCGTTCAATTTGTGTATAGCTATGATTTATTAGTTATCATCTTTTCTTTTTATCATCTTTTGGATTGAGCTGTGTTTCAAGCAACTATGTAAGTAGTGATTATCTTTGAAATATTTGTAGGTTCTTTCCAACAGAGGATACGATATGGTGCCATGTCATATATATGGTCTTGCGGTACCATCCTATATGTTGTTCTTACAGGATATCTACCATTCGATGATAGAAATCTTGCAGTTCTTTGTCAGAAGGTATGCAAAACAGTCATAGAGAATGATTTTTTTAACTCTTAAATAGATATTTAGGAGGTGAAGGCTAGAAAAGGTCTACAGTTAGCTAAGTAGTCACAACTATTGAAGCTACTGGTGGTTGCATGACACCCGGAATTTTGTGATCCTAATTTCATAGGTAGGGGTATAGATTTAATACTATTAGTTAGTTGGCAGAGTGGAGATGCTTTTAGATCTGTAAAGAGGTTTTGTGGATAAGGTCATGTGAGAAGGGAGGTTAATGGGATGTTCTGATCATGGGCTTTGATTTGTAAAGATTTGATTAAACTATCTTGCAGTGTTTGAATTGCTTTAATGCTGTGTTTTTATGCTATGACAGGGTGATCTTCATGAAAATGCTTTATTAAAGTTAGGAAATCATTCATGACATGACTGAATAATTTAGATATTGGACGAGTTTGAATCACCATGACATAACTGAACCTATACTATGTGATTTAATTTGATGACAGGGTGATCTGTAGAGATTGTGGATCTGAAGCTACAGAGTGATTACGGCCTTAGTCGCTATCTTACTCACTATCGTGTTATTGTCGAGGTACTATTTCATGCCTTCTACTAAGCTATTGACTTCTATGTTTGCAAAGTTATAGCTTTGTGTAGTATAAAGTTCTAATCTTCTGCATTAGGACCTTATC
>OY986974.1:18904145-19065182 GCA_963920575.1 Narthecium ossifragum
GATCTTCCTCGCCCCCACCATCCTCCCTAAGCCCGCAGAATCATCACCGATTTCAATGCCGAGAATCGGGCCGGTGCGTATGAGACGGAGGTCAAGATGGCGTTTAGGAAGCAAGTTTTGCAGGTGTGGCTTTGAGCAGCAAATGATTTTTTCCCTCAAGTTTAGTTTAGTCTTTTTTTTGTTGGTATTAATTCTTATTTGTATTTTTATTTCTATTGGTTTTGGTAGAAAGAACTTAAAATTCTTATATACCCCCCCCCCCCCCCCCCCCCCCCCCCCCATGTTTCTTGGCTTGGAACTATAAATGTACATTTGTTCATGAGTTTAAGGTACTCATGGTATTAATATTCAGGTGAAAAAAAAACTTGGTGAATGAAACTTTTTCTTTGTTGTTTTAGTAGCATCAAGATGCATGTGAGGAGGAGTGACGATGGCTACGTAGATGAGGAGATGAGGGGGATGTGTGATCCAAGCTAGGACTTATGTGGTCATTGAAGTCTTTTGTTGAGATTAAATGGTTGCCTGGTTGGGCATTCTAATTAGCAAAGTCTGAATCTCCCGTCATGCGTAAGATTTTTCGTGGTGGCAGTCTCAAATGGACAAGCATCGTGGAATTGTTAATGAAGTCTACCTTGATTATAGCTCACTCCTTTTCAATAGAACTCGGCTCCGGTTATAGTGCTTTTAAATGTTGTCCAAATGAGCTTTGCTCTTTCTACGAAGTTGCTTTATAGAGTGTAACATTTAGAGTAAAAATTAAGATGATGATAGGAGCAGCATAATTAATCTGCCTTCCATTAACTGTAACAAATTTATATAGTTTAGTCAGGAAATATTTGTGCTCGATCTGATACGATGAAGGTCTTTGAAATAAAAGTTAAACCAAATACTAGTGAGCTTCCAGCGGGAACCAAGTGCTCTCTCTTAACCTGTGCAAATCCCATTTGTTTGGAGCTCCCGGTCTCTTAATTATTTTCAGATCTAGGTCGTTTGTTGTGATTTCAACTCACACATCGAAAGATTGATTGTAATCTCCTCGCCTTCATCTCGATTCCTTTCTTTATTTTTTTTGCCCGATTTCAGGGTAGAAACACTAGCATACCTCTCTCTCTCAGAGATTAGAGATGAAGATGGCTTCTATGATCCAAACACCACCACCAGCAGCAGCTCTAGTGTTGATGTCATCCTGTCTTCCAACATTAATCCATGGATGGGGAATAAATGGGAATCTCATGATATACCAAATAGCTCAGGTTTATTTTTCAACATTCATTGGAATACATGCATGCTTCATTAGTACCTTTGAGTTCATGAGCCAGCCTTCCTTGGTGGATTAAAAATACAGGTTTCAGAATTCAGATGAGAATGAAATGCTTAGCCCATGTCTTGCATTTTACTTTTTGTCAAAGTATACCTGGAAAATTTAGAGTTCAAGGATCAAATCCGGAAAGAAAAAGCAAATTACAACATTAGTGTTGCATGTGTCCAAGATCGCTTGAACAATGCAACATTAGTTTTTGTGCGGATGTAGCATTTAGTTTTAGTCTGATGAAATCTCTTCGTATTTTGTTGCCATTTGAATTAACCTTAATTCTGAGCTTTCTTTGATGGAATTGGCTATGGCTTGGGCATAGATGCCTATAGACTATACAATTTAGTCAGCTTTGTTGCTAGAAATCAATTGTTTAAGTCTCTTTGTTGGTGTGTTGGAAATTTTTAGCTCTTTGAACGAAAAATCTTATATAGCTCCCCTTGCCGTGTTGAAATAGTAGGACAACTAAAGGCTCTTGCACCTTAAATGACTGAAGGTGGCTCATAAATGTTTTTCAGTGAAACAATTCTAATGTTGAATGAGTGTGACCCGTACCCCTGTCACGGTTTTAGCCCTGTACTTCTGGGGAGCGTCATTGATGGGATGCCCGTGCCAGGTCACATAACTGAAAAACATGAGCAAATTTAAATCGTGCCAGGGGCGCGGGCATCCACTAGTTGAGAGATATCCAAGAGTGATTTGGAGTGATTGTAAGGTTGCCAAGCACCCATAAGCTTGGTGGATATGTTGCCAAGCACCCGGAAGGTTGGAGGAAAGCTTGTAATCGATTTTGCAAGTAGTAGAACCCCAAGGAGGACCCTTGGGTGAAGTGGCCGTAGGCAAGGTTTGCCAAACCACTATAAAAATCTGGTGCAATATCTTTAACTCTCTCTTATCCTTCATTTACTTGCTTAATTTACACTTCATATCATTTACAAGCATAGGCTTTATTAGACTTCTCCTCTCTAGATTTCCATAATTAAATTTCTTTTGTAAGGCCTAAGATCAACCCCCTCTTAGACCTTCAGGTACCACCCCGTGTCCTACGCCCCGGTGTTTAAGTGCTAGAGCGCTTGATTTCAGAGGGATGATTGTTGACAGTGAAGGTCATCAGCATGCGTGCCTTGGGGTAGGCGGTGTACGTAACGTGAGTTTCCCCTAGATATGAGATGGAACCTGACAATTTACCTTTCCTTTGTGAGTGTCGTAGTATAGAATCTTGCTGAGCTTATCCCTCACTCCTATCCGGGCTGTGTTTTACAGGTGCAGGCATCAACTCTTCTTCTGCAGCACCAGCTGCATAGGCTTTTGGTGGCAAGTCGACCTCTGGAGGTATTCGAGGACTTGGGATTTAGCTTATCTTTTTGGATTGTATAAATGTAAAATTTTCTTACCAAAGGATTTTGAGATATTTGTGTACATATATATATATATATATATATATATATATATATATATATATATGTTTTGATGATTAAATTTGTATAAGAATCTTGTTTTATATTAGAGATTTTAATGTTGACCCAGATCAATCGTTTAATATAGATGTGTCATTTTATTATAAATGTGCTAGAGATGGATTGAATAGGTTTGGAACCCTCACGCCCCAGACCGGATGGATTTTCTGGGTTGGGGTGTGACAAGTGTGGAGTTTAAAAAGGAGATTGAAGTCCAGGAGCCTCAACACTGACTCACTTGTGATGGCTTCCTTGATCAACTGGAACGCCTCCTCGCATTGCCTTGTCCAACACCACGGTTGATCTTTCTTAAGAAGATCGGTCAGTGGGGTTACCTGTTTGGAATAGCCTTTGATGAATCTTCTGTAGTAGTTGACTAGACCAAGGAAGGATCGAAGTTCGGGCACTTTGGTTGGCACCGACCACTCCAAAATAGCTTCGATCTTCCGCAAGTCCATCATCAGCTTGCCGCCCTTCACCTTGTACCCAAGGAAGGACACTTCTTCCACCACAAACTCACACTTCTCCTTCTAGATGAAGAGTTTGTGCGCCCTCAGCCTCTGTAGGACCCACCGCAGATGATCGACAAGAGCCTCCAAGCTCCCACTGTAGAAGACGATATCATCCAAGTATACCACCATGAACTTGTCAAGGAAGCTGTGGCAGATGTCGTTCATCATGTGGCAGAAGGTTCCTGGTGCGTTGGTGAGGCCAAACGACATAACAAGGAACTCGAACGCGCCGTACCGAGTGACGCAGGTAGTCTTGGCTTTGATGTGTTGCGAACATGTCGTTAAAATATTATAAAATAAATCAAATATTAAGTTTATAATCCTTATTCAATCACTACACTAATAGGTAGAATAACGGTGAAGTCTGGAGTCGATCCACAATGAGAACGATGACAGAGATAATATCAATTCTCTAAACCCTAAAACTAAGCAAAAGAATCAAAGATAGAATAGAGCTATCTAAACTAATAAAGAAAAGAAATATAAGGTTGATTTATTCGAATCAATCAAGTAGTTACTTAGAAATTACTCAATCCACCTTAATTTTGTTATTAGTGTTCTCTAGTTATCATCTTGTTCCCTTTTCTCAACATTGTGGATCAGATGGCTACAAGCTCATATGAATCCCTGAAGTAAGATTTTTGTTCCTAATGGCATAGCCTATCTTTATTCGCATAGGTTGTCTTCGATCCTACAACTACCTTACTTTATTTTACTCCTAATGATCTTATCACAACCTATCCTAGCATAGCATAGCCTATCTCAAAAGCAAACCATAAATCACATGAAAACAATTCTATGAATCTCTACAATCAATCACAGAAATCATGTAGGACTGAAAGCACGTCAAGAGAACTTTGTTCCTTCAACTCTATTGACAATGAAAAGCATATTCATAAGATCATGTTTTGACGATATTATAAGATTCAAACCAAAGAAAGACCAAAATTACACTAGGGTTTCATGATATTCTTAAGTACAACAAGTTAGCCACTCATGTTGTGGATGAAAGCCATCGGGTCGGGGAAGAAAGTCATCACCATCCGCGCCCTTGCCGTCTCCTCTTTCATTCTCCAAAGATAGTCGAAAGATGATAAATTCGGTTGGAATAACCTTATTTATAAAAGAACTCTCAAAATTAGAGTTTTGGCTAAGTTGAACTTCTATTACAACTCCAATTTCCTGAATTAATTCTCGCAGCCCACTCCGATTGCAACTGGGTCCAGTCTGTCCGGAATCGAAAAGCTTATCGAACACAAAAAATGCAAATTAGTAAGTCCCCTATCCTATCTCGAAGATTTCATAATACTTGGAGTTATCTGCAATATTTGAAGAATATTCTTCTGAATATCGACGGAACAGTTTTCCATCATCTGTATATCTTTATATTCTTCAAAATTGGTATCAATCCATCAGAAATTTCACAAAGTGTCCAACATGAAAGTTTTACCTCTTGAAGCCTTCTTTCATGTCTCGAAATTACAGGATTTTTAGATTTTTATTTATCAATTATGGTGATTTATTTCGAAAAAGTCGACAAAGCAGTCTTTTTGCAAAATTTAGTTTTTTTTGGCCGAATTTCTTGTATTTCTTCTGAAATCTTATTTAAATCTGAAATCAAACAATAAGATATCAAATACAACTATTCTGAGATTAAAAAAGATAATTTAAGGGGTTTAATTATACATAATTCATGACTCATCGCACCCTCCAACTTATAATATGCTAGTCCTCAAGTAAAGAAAAGATAAAAAGAAAACAATAAATCTAACTAGCCACTTTCTTTGGTCTCGCGATTGAACCTAACAAGTATTTAAACCCCTGGGTTACCTCCATGGAGGAGTTATAGTCTCTGAGGGTTTTCATGGATGACACTCATAAACATCTATACATTCCCTTGAATATGTCATTAGAAATAAATCATAACACTCATTAACTCGAACGCATGAAATAGAAATACTATCCATAAATAAACCCTTCAACTCATAATCATATAAAAATATAATAAATCAAAATATGTCATAACATATTTCCAAGACTTTAACATAGTTAATTGATGTGCTGTCGCTGGCACTCAAAAATAAAACCAATACTCGTTAAAATAAATGTACTAGTGCGAGTACGAGTCGATCCCACGAAGAGTGCTTAGCCTAGTTTTGTGCTTAGTGAACAAAGATGAGGGGTTTTAAACGTGAGGAAAAACAATAAAGAAATAATCTAAAGCGAAGAAACGAGTTAAATCAAGAGAACAAACCTTGGTCTGAGTCAACATCCACCATCGAAATCCAACAACTGATCATCGATGCAAGTATCAATCAATTTATACTATGAATATTCACAGTCCGAATTCAATTCGAATCTCTCTTCAATCTTAGTTAATTAGAAACAAGCGATCTAATCAACCCTAACTACTAAACAACCTAAGACAAGCGCTGTAGATTTAATCTAGTAGCAGCGTTAAGAATAGGGAGATCGATGAAGCTAAACAACACAAGCACAAGCGGTTGCATTTAATCTAGTCGAATATTCTTCCTAAGACCTAACAATCTCTGAAACGCAGTAGATTATTAAACCCTAGTTGCTTCGCAGATTATAGGGATCAAACAATTCCGGATTTGATATCAAACCTAGCAGTAGATCACCATGAATAATAAACTAGTAGGCCTCTTAGAAATTAGACAAGATAATCATGAAGATTTAATCTCAGAAGAACATTCAATACTCATGTATAAACTGAACAATAAAAATAAATTAGATCTCACAGTTTCATTGATTCCGAGGTTTCAGTTTCCTCGACCATGGATCAAGATTTAGCCACGCAGGGCCATCGAGAACAATCCTCCAAAAGATTTCATTAAACAATAGAAAACCTAGGAAAAATATCAAGGAGGAGAAAGAGCAGCCAAAAGTGTCCAAGAATCCCCCCTCAAACCCTAGAAAGAGTCCTATTTATAGCCTCAAGTGTATCCAACCTCGGATTAGATCACAATCGTCGATTTTATTCACTGGGAAAGTCCGATCGATCCTTCTCTGGGTGCTGGATCAATCGGATGCGTTAAAATCTTCAACTTCTATTTACGCCTGAGTCCGATCGATCGAACTATGGGTGCTGGATCGATCGGATGCGTAAAAATCCACCTTCTCTGGCTATATTTGAGTCCGATCGATCCAGTTTTAGGTGTCGGATCGATCGGACCCCTTAGGATGGATGGATGGATGGATCGATCGATCGGGGCATGTACAGCTGAAAACTATACGCTCTGTCATGATTCTGCATAGTCCGATCGATCGAACCCTGGGTGTTGGATCGATCGGACGTTCCAGCGTATTACTGTTCTGCCATCTAGACTGCGCCATTGGTACTAAAATTGCCGTAACTTCCTCTAGGAAACTCGGAATCACAAACCGTAAAATTCTCCAGAATCTAGACTTCAAGAGCTTTCCAACCATATATGGTACATAATCTGGTTATTCATGAGCTGGTACAGAGTAATCTTTAAAGTTGATCCATGTACTCTTTTCAGCTTCTTTTCGACTTAAGGACTTCAATTGCATCCTAAATCAAAATATAAGATTAATGAGTGTATTTAGGAACTAAATAAGCACATGAGACTAAGTATTAAGGGATAAAAATATAACATTATGCATCATCATCATTAATCATGATTAAAAACAACTTTAACACTCCTGTGTGTGAAAAGAATTCCACATGCTTCAGAGCATCAATTATCAAAGAATGTAGGGGTATATATGTAATATGAAAGAATGTAATGGTGTGAGGACGGAGGGGTATGGTTTGGATTTTTTTAATGTTTGTAAGGGTATATATGTAATATGAAAGAATGTAGGGGTATATATGTTATTTAGCAAGTTTTTAGGGGTACATTTGTAAATAACCGTATATTTAAACACTTCAACTATTCAAGATCACAATCATAGCCAAGCACATATCTTCCACTTATCACATAGTAATCTCTATTTTTATTTCTCTTTTTTTTCATCATGACATGTGCAATGTTATGATCTCTTAAGCTTTCTTCATGATCCATGTAATGAGTTTCAGGCCAATGACTCCCAAACAAGACGGCTTTAGGGCACTAAGTATAAAACACCTTTCAGACTCTAATTCTCAAACCATGAAGACTACAAATCATAACTAGTCATATTTTTCAGAAAATTCAACCGTTTTACGCGAATAACATGTTGGCCAGGCATATTGCCCGGTTACTACGTTGAAAATCCACCTTTTGTTTTTGGATACATATATTTTGCATATTTAGATAATTGGATGTGTTTATGTATTTTCAGTGACATGACATAAAACTATAAATTTATCATAGAATTATGCTTAGAATTTAATTTCAACTCTTTAACATGTGAAAGTGAACATGTGCATTAGGATATGTCAAGTTATCCTTAAATTATGGTAAAAGTGTTAATGTATAGAAATAATATCATGCATAACAAAAAATTTATTATCCCTTTTGTGGCATATAAATCTCAGAATAATTCAGAAGATAAATTTCTAAAATGGGCATTTTTATCAAATCATATTATAATTTCATTTTTTCGACATAATTCAAGGGATGTATAATATTTTGGTTATCATAAAAAATAATTCAACATTAAATTCCTAGAATTCTACCCCCAATTTAAATGTAATTATCCCCAATTACTCTAAGTCATAAAATGAAATAAAGAATAAAGGGTTGAGATAACCATAATGAAGTGCAAAAAATTTTGCTCTCTCAATAAATATGTTAAACACCGCCAAAATAGAATAAGCACGTCCTCCCAAGGTTAAAGAACAAGACTGCCCTCCAATTGGAATTACCAACCATATCCTGCCACTGAAATATGTACATTTCCACAAGATCAATTATATATCCTAGAATATAACAATTAAATCCAAAAAGGCACAAAATCACTTAAAATTTTGGCAAAGTATCCTTTGTATTTTCATGATATATCAATCATGTAGAAGCATTCGCCACAAAGAAAACAGAAAATGTATAGGCAGAAGTAAAGGAGATACCATCATCATAATCATTCGATATCAACACATTATCAAGTACGAATAAGAACCAACACCCAAAATATCCATAAATGTCCCATATCAATGGCTAATCTTCATTAGAATCCCTAAGATCAAGCAGTCGAGCGAAAGTAGAGGAGACAACTTGCAAAGACTATGCAATCCTAGAAAAGCCATGGCAAACCTCTACCATCAAGTCGACCATCGCAGAGTCTACTACTACTGCAAGTGCAAAAATCAACCCCAGAGGCAGCTCTAGACTGGTCAAACTGGCTCAGGGCTGTGGAACACTACATTGCATACGACTCGTAAACTTTGACCATGTGTCCTTCCTAAAACTACTTGTCCTAAGACTTAATGAAAATTACAAACAATAAGTTAGGGTTCAGAATGGTAGATCTGGATAATCTCGGGGTATTTTGTTTGGATTTAATCAAAAATATAAACCGTCGGATCAAAAATTAGAGCTTCATGGCACCTGGATTATGTTTGGAGGCAATCGGATGGTTGTAAGCATGTCGGCGGCGGAACGACGATGAAACCTCGTCGGAGGAGGACGGGGATGGTGGGGATGGAATTGCGGAAGCTCTATGAATCTACCTTTGGGGTTTGGTAATGGGATTGGGTTCTCCATGTGGCAGATCTGGGATGAACGGCGAAGTGAAGGTCGCCGGACATGGATTCCGGTGATCCGAGCTGCAATCAAGGCCATGATGGGTACAGGAAGGATCGTGGCGGCCTGGTGAAGTGTTTGGAGGTGGTTCAGGGCGGTGGGAGGCCATGGATGAGGAGGTCGGGTTGGCGACAGCGATGGGGGGTTTTGGGGGTTGGTCGTCGGCGGCAGCGATGGTGGGTTTGAGGCCGATGAACGGGTTTGAGAGAAAAATCAAGAAAAAATTGGGAAAAGTCAGGGAAAATTGGGAAAAACAAGTGAAAAATACTGGGGAAAAATATTGAAAGGAGGGTAGGTGCTTGGTCGGGTTTGGTGGAGAGGGTGGAACAATTCTTTTTAGAGGAAACAAAATCTATATTTTGAAAGAAAGAGTCCTAAAAATCTAGAAAAATTCTAAAAATCATCAGAAACTCCTAAAAATTAGGGGGAAATTCTAAAAATTAGAGAAAACTCCTAAAAACTGGGTTACTTCCCAGCAAATGCGAGATTTTACGTCCCTAGCCAGACCCTCCCAACAACAAATTTTGGAGGTCGATGATTCCATATGAAGAAATACATGGCCTGGAGAATGGTGAAGATATGTAGACATGTTTCGTCAAGGAAGATAGAAATGCCCATAACAAACAAAGTGTGCATGGGACGAGAAGATTTGATACGATATTTGATGAAGGGATCATAGACATTGGCATGGTCTTCACGCATGTCAGGTTTCTCATCCTCACAACATTCAAATAATGTAGATAATGCATAATGTAGAGGCTCAATTTGAGGTTGCTGACAAGAAATTGATGAGTACATGAAAGTGCACTCTGAACAGTCTTATAACCATATCAATTGCTACATTATCACCCTTAATCAACCTCTTTAGCACTATTTTTACACTTATATGTGCTCCACAAAGATTGGTTGAAAAATGTAGGAAATTGGAATTAAAAGGAGCAAAGAAGCTGAAAAGATTACATGGGTCAACTTAGAAGATTAAACTGTACATGCTCATGAAGAACCAGATGATGTGCCTTATAGGATTGGAAAACTCTTGAAGTATATGACCTATTGGGCGATAAAGCAGATGATGTACCGGTGGAATTGGAGTATAGGGCCTATTGGGCGATAAAGCAGTTGAATTTTGATATGAGAGAAGCTGGGGATAGAAGGAAGATGCAATTGAACGAATTGGATGAGCTGAGGAATGAAGCGTATGAGAGCGCTAAAATCAACAAGGAAAGGACCAAGCTTTATCATGACAAAGCAATACAATGGAAGGAATTCACACCGGGTATGAAAGTTTTACTTTATAACTCACGAATGAAATTCTTTCCAGGGAAAATTAAGGTCAAGATGGACGGGTCCTTTCAAAGTGACACAAGTATCTTCTCATGGTGCTGTTGAAATTGAGAATGAAAGGAATGAGAGCAAATTCAAAGTTAATGGACACCGTATGAAGCTGTATTTGGAAGGACAATCAGGAGTTGTGGATGCAGTGAATTTTCTTGAACCTTAAGGTTTTGCAGTACGTCTTGCTTAGACGTTAAATAAAGCGCTGGGTGGGACGCAACTCACCAAGGTAACCTGTTTTTAAGTTTCAGTTTTCAGTTATATATTTTCTCTTTTGTTTTTCTTTTTGTTTTTCAACCACCCTGATGATCATTGAGGAGATGTTCGCTTACTCTATCAGGTGGCCTCTTTCTTATTTAAACTATCTTATATCTCCTTTACATGAAATTTGATTTTAGGTTGGGGGGTGTAGACATTCATGAAAGTGTAATCTGAACAGTCCTATAACCATCTCAATTGCTAGATTATCATCCTTAATCAACCTCCTTATTACTAGTTTTACACTTATATGTGCTTCACAAAGATTGGTAGAAAAATACATGAAATTGGAATTAAAAGGAGCAAAGAAGTTGAAAAGATTACATGGGTCAACTTGGAAGATTAAACTGTACCTTCTCATAAAGAATCAGATGATTTTCCATATAGGATTGGAAAGCTCTTGAAGTCTAGTTTCTGGAGAATTTTACGGTTCGTGATTCCGAGTTTCCTACAGAAAGTTACAGTATGTTTTGTACCAATGCGCGGTGCTGAATGAATAGTGATGGTCGACCGTCACATCATCCGTGAGATCGACCGTCGCCGACGGTCGACCGTTGCTCTCACTATGCTCATGGTCGACCATTCGCATTGACCGTCAGCCTCTGTCAAGAAAAACACTTCTCAGGGTCGATGCGATGATCGACCGCCGCTCTTCCAAATTAATTTGTACAGTTGACGGTCAACTGTCAGGTCTCACGGTCGACCGTCAGGTCTCACGGTCGACCACCAGATCAGCCGCGAGCGTATAACGGATCCGGATCTAACCCGAGTTTAAGCCTATAAATAGGATGCTTAGGGTTATCAAAAGGAGGTTTTGGAAGACTTCTAGGAGGACTTTTCTGGAGCATCTGGAAGAGAGGAAGCTACGTTAGGGTTTTGTTTTTTTTCATCTTTCTTTATTTATTTTTGCTTGAACACTTTTGTCGTCTTCATGATGAACATGAGTGGCTAGGTTCTTTTCTAAGGTACCGATGTTGTCTAACAAAATCATTCTATGTTATTGAATCATGTTTATTTAATTAGTTTATATTCCTTGTTTCATTCATTATTATAACTGAAATCTTAAATACTTATATCTAGCCAATAGAAGTTTAATAGATTATTTTGTGTGAGATTGGGCGAGGCTTCATTTCCTAATCTTGCAGGATCTATGAATACATGAGTTTATGTCGAAGCCGGGTTCAAGCTAAGACAATTCTTGGTTCATAATTGTTCTTCAGAGCTTAATGGATTCTTGATTGACACTTAGCTATGGGTTCATTAGCAAGAGTTAATTGAGGGTACTTGGTGAAGACCGCGGCCGAATGAATCATCATACCGGAAGAATGAGTCTTTGAAATTAATCTGAGATTTTGTTGATTCAATGCATAGAATGAGGATGTTATGGTGAAATCATAACCTTAGTCTTCATCCATCAGATCTTCTAATGATCTTTATTAGATCTTCTATTTTCGGTACTTCTTATTTCTTACCTTACCTTTTTTATTCTCTTTTCTCTCTGTTCTTTAGCGTTTTACTCTAATAATCTTTACAAATCTCTATGGGTACGATACTCATCTTACTGCTATACTGACCACACCGATTCGTATACTTGCGAGATATAAAATTTATTCATCAGAAATCTCACTACATTTCTTATCCTCATTACGATCAATGCAAAGAGGCAACACATCACGTAAAACCAGCACTTCATCACAACAATCCTCATCATCATGATCACAAAGTTGGGTTTCTAAAGTATGATCAAAATACATATAAGGCCCAGTTTCATTATGCATGCATTCATCAATATAACATTCAGGAATATTATTTTCAGGGGCCGGTAAAATATTGTCAATAGTTGCATGATCCGGCAAAGCATTAGAACACGTCTCATAATGGCATGTATCATTATCATTAGAAATATAAAAACCACAAACATTGTCATCGCAAATAGGAGAAGCAGAATCATTCAGATAATCATCATATGAATCCACCATACAAGCTAGTTGTTTAATTTGTATCTCTAAATTCTTAATTGATTGAGCATTAGAATTAACATCGTTACTTATCAAAGCAATTTCGTTGTTAAGCTCAGTCTTAATTTCAGTCATGTGAGCATTAATGTTTGCATTCACGTTTACAAGTGCACTCATAAGTTTGTCCAAAGTCAGGTCAGAGGTTACTTGTGGAAGATATTGATGTTTAAAACTAGATGTAAAATTTTGGTCCGGTGTTTCTATGTTTCATGGTTGAATGTTAGGAGGTTGATAACCTTTGAATTGCCAACTAGGGTATGTATGATCTCTAAAATCCAGATTATGATAATAGGAATATGAATCATGAGTCATGTTTGAGAAACCAAATGTGTCATTAGTGTAAGCAGTTGTATATGTCGAGGGCATGTAATAATCCCACAATGTATCACCCGGTGGCATATTATATTCGGCCATGCATGTAAGATCACATAAATAAGGACCACATCAAAGATAAGAAATACAAACAGTGGGCCGGTCTAAGAGACGATTGTCGTTGATGTGTGCTTTTGTGCGACTTGCAGAAGCATCTCAAACACCTGCTAAAATAATTCAAAGCTTAGAGCAAATTTACTCGACTACGTAGTCCCGATCGGTCGCTTCCGGGTCCGACCGATCACTCCTAGCGGCGGGCTTCAGGTCCAAGTCCGAGAAAATCAAATTTAGTAGCTATAAAAATCGGAAAAATTGTCAAACAATTCCTAAAAAAAATGAAAAATCAAGAAAGGTGAAAATAAGAAAGATAAAAACCCTAACTAAGCCAAGAAATAGAGCAAAAAAAAATCAATCAATTTACCGAAAGTAATCCCTGGTAACTGCGCCAAAAATTGATGTGTTGCGAACATATAGTTAAAACATTACAAACTCAATCAAATATTAAATTTATAATCTTTATTCAATCACTGCACTACTAGGTAGAATAGCGGTGAAGTTCGGAGTCGATCCACAAGGAAAACGATGACAAAGATTATATCCATTTTTTAAACCCTAAAACTAAACAAAAGAATCAAAGACAAAATAGAGTTATCTAAACTAATAAAGAAAAGAAATACAAGGTTGATCTATTCGAATCAATGAAGTAGTTACTTAGGAATTACTCAATCCGCCCTATTTTCGTTATTAGTCTTCTCTATTGATTATCTTGTTCCATTCTCAACATTATGGATCATATGGCTACAAGCTCACATGAATCCCGGAAATAAGATTTATGTTCGTAATGGCATAATAGCCTAACTTTCTTGGCATAGGTTGTCTTCGATTCTAAAACTACCTTACTTTATTTTGCTCCTAATGATCTTATCACAACCTATCCTAACATAGCATAATCTATCTCAAAAGCAAACCATAAATCACATGAAAACCATCATGTGAATATCTAGAATCAATCACAGAAATCATATAGGACTGAAAGCATGTCAAAGAAACTCTATTCCTTCAACTCTATTGACAATAAAAAGCATATTCATAAGATCATGTCTTGAGAAGATTACAAGATTCAAACCAAATAATGACCAAAACTACACAAGGGTTTCATGAGATTCCTAAGTACAAGAAGTTAGCCACTCATCTTATGGATGAAAGCCATCGGGTCGGGGAAGAAACACATCACCATTAGCGCCCTTGCCATCTCCTTTTTCCTTCTCCAAAGATAGTCAAAAGACGGTAAATTTGGATGGAATAACCTTATTTATAGGAGAACTCCTGAAATTAGAGTTTTGGCTAAGTTGGACTTCTATTGCAATTTAGATTTCCTGAATTAATTCCGACAGCTCACTCTGATCGCAATTGGGTCCAGTCAGTCCAGAATCGCAAAACCTGTCTAACATGGAAGATGTAGATTAGGAAGTCCTCTGTTATATCTTGAAAATTTCATAATATTTGGAATGATCTGGAATATTTGACGAATATGCTTCTGAACATTGATAGAACAGTTTTCCAGCATCTATATATCTTTATATTCTTCAAAACTGGTATCAATTCATCATGAATCTCGCAAAGTGCCCAACATAAAAGTTGTACCTCTTAAAGTCTTCTTTAATCTTCCAGAATTGCAGAATTTTTAAAATTTACTATGAGTTCTGGTGAGTTATTTCCAAATAGTCGACGAAGCAGACTTTTCGCAGAATTTAGTGATGTTTATCGAATTTCTTGTATTTCTTCTCAAATCCTACTTAAACCTGAAATCAAATAATAATGGCACGCTTGGTTTGCACAAGGAATGGGGAATTGGATTAGGAATGAGGATAATGCGGCATATTTGGTCTGCACAATGAATGAGATTAGGAATCATGTTTGAAGGTGTTTGGTACTGAAAAATAAGTGTGGGAATGGAATGTGAATAGGATATAAATAACCAAGTTATATTATAACCGTCATTAACCGCCATTCCGTCGGGAATGGAATGAGGGATTCCGGGCTATTAGATGGGATAGCCTCATTCCCAACTTGACAGGAAAGAAGCATTCCATTCCCAACTTTAATGTCTAACCAAACAACGGAATGGGATTTGACCGGGGATTTTACCATTCCATTCCCGGCGATTATGTCCAACCAAACATGCCGTAAGATATCAAATACAACTACTCTTAGGCTAAAAAGGTAATTTATGAGGTTTAATTATACATTATTCATGACTCATCAGGCCTCATCTCCCTCCACGATCCACACCTGCCAATAACCAGATCGAAGATCCAGTTTGGAGAATACCTTAGCCTTGGACAGCCAGTCAAAGAGGTCTTATGCCAGGGGAACCAAGTACTTGTCTCGGACTGTCAGCTTGCTCAGGGCTCGGTACTCGATGCACATTTTGAGGGAGCCATCTTCATTCCTCCGGAACAGAACTGGTGCACCAAAAGGTGATCGTGAGGGTTGTATGAGCCCCGAGTCAAGCAACTCCTTGAGTTGCTTCTTGAGCTCCACGAGCTCCGAGGGTTCCAGGCGGTATGGGGCTTGGGCTACGAGCGCGCCGAGCAGTAGCTTGATCAGATGATCCACAGCCCGCCGAGGGAGAAGTTGCTTGGGCAACTGAGGTTCCAGGCATGAGCAGAGTGCTCCGCGCGCCTGCTGAAGCCTATCTGTCATGGTCGCTTGCCAGATTTGGTATTGCCTGTCCTGCTAGAGTTTGGACTGTGCCATCTCCAAGTTTCCGCGTGCCATCTCCATCTTAACATGTGCCAAGTGCCGTGCACCACGTATCATCTCCATCGCCCGTGCCAAGTTGCTCGTACAAGGTCACCAGGAAGGTGGCCTCGCCCTTCCGCACGCCATCCTTTAGTTGCAACGCCGAGAGAAGCCCCATCTTGGACTTGGCCCGACCAGGTCCTACGACTTGAATGAAGTGGGGACTCTCCGCGTCAGGGAGCATCATGCCATTGATGTAAGGCATGAGCAGGGCATTGCTGCTCCTGAATAACTCGTTGCCCAAGATGATGTTGAAATCATCAAGGTGCACCACCAAAAAGTCCATGCTCGCCTTCTACGGTCTGATCTCCACCAAGGTACCTGTAGCACTACCAACAACAGGTTTTACATAAGAATTAACAGCTTTGATGTGGTTAGTACTGGTTGTGATCTTCGTCTTCTCTGTCGCATGCTGTGCCAGAAAGTTGTGGGTGGCTCTTGTGTCTAGCGAAGTGTGACTAGAACATGCATCAAACTGGAAGTAGGGTTAGCCCTTAATGCATTAAGAAGTTGGATAGGGTTTACCCATGTTGGCGAGTCCTGCTCCTCCTCGCCTTCCTGAGTGATCAGGGCATTGAGCTTCTCACTCTTCTGGCAGTCCCGAGCCCGACGGGGTCCTCCACAGATGAAGCACCAGGAATGATTCTTGGTCGGCTCCTGTGGTTTTGCCTTCTCCTTCTCCTTTGGCTGTGGCCATAGCTGAGGGTAGATCTTTCACCCCTTGTCTCCTCAGCTGGATCTGCATCCATGTCTGCAGCCCTGACAAGGTATTGAACAACTTGTCAGACTTGGACATGTCTTTAATGTCCAGCATGAGACTACTTAATGCTTTCACGTAGTCCTTGACAAATCTAGTCTACCTCAGAATCTTGAGCGCCTCCCTCGCAACCCACGCCTTGTTGTTCGGGAGAAACTGATCCTTCAACTCCCTGATGAAGGTGTCCCACACTAAGATCTTGGGACGTTCGGCTATGGCATCATCATCCAACCGCGTGCACTACCACAGCTTGCCGTCATCGGACAAGTACATAGCTGCAACATAAACTTTATTTGTCGCTTGGATGTGAGCTGCTTCAAAGTACTGCTCCAAATCCCAGATAAAGTTCTCCAACTCTTTGGCATTCCTCATGCCGTCAAAGGCCTTCGGTTCAGGCACCCTGAATTTGCTTGAACCCTCCCGTGGTTCCATCTGCGCTACCACTCGCTTGAGCATGGTGAGCTCGCTATCGATCTGATCGATAAACAGGTAAAAAAGAGCGGAGATACTAGACACGTTCTCCATCGAGGCCACCACCTTTTCCTCGATTTCTCCTTTGAATGCCGCGGAAGAATGTTGCGAGGTCATGACCCCTTACTCTACTGTCATCAGCCATGTGACAAGAGGAAGAACCGCTTACTCAGGATTTCCCCCGATCCTTTCCTCCAGTTGGTTGAGTCGTTGACAAAGCTCAGCAAAGTTCGCTTTTGATTACAACCGAGCTCTGATGTCAATTGTCACCGGAAAATTTTTCTCGAGTTCTTACCGATGATGGCGTCAAGACCCGTTCTTGACAAGCCCTCCTGCGTCTCCGTTAGGCACAAACGTACACAAGAGACACTCTAGTCGGCAAAGGGATGCCGCCCATTTCCTTTACTCAAGCAATCGTACAAGAGAATAGCAAGCCGCTCACAACTCTCTCTCCCAAACCCTTGGTTACACAATCGCTCGATTACAAAGGAAACCCCAACCCTAAGCCACCGTCCAAATGCCCAAACATCATGGCCGATTTCTTCCTTATATAGAGGTCAACTCCTATCTCTCCTCTATTAGGAAGATTTCTTGTTCAACTCCAACTCCGATGGCTTGATTGACTTCATGTCGATCTGGACTCTGACTCGGCCAATCATGAAGTTTCCTGCTTCACTTGGACTCCTAGTTGAGCTTCAACTTGCCTCCGATAGCTCCTTACCAAAACCGCCCGACTATTTGACCCAAAATAGGACTCCTTCCTATTCCCGTGTGTCAAGTCTAGAATCTTCCGTGCCAACTTCCTTCTTTACCACATCAAGTCCTCCCAAGAACCCAATCCAAGTGGAAGTTGGTCAATGGCCCACTCGGATTGGACCCCATGGCCAACTGTGTCAAGTCTGCCGCGCCCAGTTCTAGTCCGACTAGGACTCCTAGTGCAACTCGGAATTCGCCCACACGAAAACTTTCCATCACCCTCACCATGACGTGTAGAGTCTTAGTGGAGTCCTAGTAGGACTCGGACTCCTAGTGTCACTCGGACTCCTAGTGTCACTCGGACTGTCACACCCCGACCCAGAAAACCCATCCAGGACGGGGCGTGAGAGTTCCTATCACTATTCATCTTCAATTGGCACGATATGAAGCGGAAAAGACAGATAATTTAAACAATTTATATTCCAGAGGTGATACTGATATTCAATTCATATATATACATCAAGTTGTACTGATACAAGATTCTATGATAAAAATCCTCCAAAGGACTGATATATATAATAATCCAAAATTCCTCAAAGCTATTTACAATATACAAAATATCCCAAAAAGTACAACAGTCGATCCTCCAGCAACCTCAAGCACCTCTGGGCGTACTCGCGCCACCAAAGGCCGATCTCGCTGGCTCCACAGACGAAGAACTGCCGCCTGCATCAGCAAACGCAGCCCGGATAGGAATGAGCGATAAGCTCAGTAGGGTTCTACTCTACAGCACACAGAAGGGAGGAAAACAACAACAGTGTTGTCTCCCTGCTCAAGTCTAAGGAATGCCACGGGGTTCCACCACACCCTATCAACTACCCCAAGGATCCTACTCTTCTCAACCGACCACGCTGGGATACATCAACTAAACACGCTGGGAGGAAACAGAGAACCAGAACTAGTAGGATCACCCTTACCCAGCAGGAAGCCACTGCCTGGGGACCATGTCAGGGGCACCGACAACCATCATTAGCCCTTGGCCTTGGGAGACCAACACGACCTCTAAACCTCAAGCACTGATCAAAGTCAACTATAGTACATTCTCGAAATATGAGATTCAATTATAATCACGCCCTAATCCTGACTACCCAGCCACGGTTCTAAGGCTAGATCCGAGCTACCCGAGAGCCTCGGATCGGCGACCCAAACCATCGCTCGCCTAACCTCAGATGCCTCTAATGCACGCAATGCATGAGCCTAGGCAAACATCTATGCTAGATGTCTCTACATGCCATAGCATCAGTTATAGGTCAACAGATATACAATAGCCCTCAGCACCCGCCAGCAAGAGGCTAAGGTTCCACAGTTTCTCATTAGCTAGCACTTATAGCTAGCTAATGGCTAAGCAAACAATTAAGCAACTAAATATCAACCACACATGTATTTAAATGCAAGCCAACTCATCAATTTATTCAAAGGAAATCAACATGTGATTCAATCCTTAATCTCTATGGAAATCCCTTGAAAACTTCATGAAAACTTCATACCAACCTCCCAACATGTTTAGCCATCAAACCCAAGTGAAAGTCATTCAAGAAAAACCAGAAAACACTGCTCAAGGGCCCACGGTCGATGCGACGGTCGATCCGACGGTCGACCGTGAGGCCACGGTCGATCCGGCGGTCGACCGTGGGACCAAAATGAGGAAAACACCAAGGGTGACGGTCGATCTACCCATCGACCCTGGGGAGCCCAAAACGGGACAGAGCCACACGGACGATGCGACGGTTCATCAGCCGGTCGACAGTGTGGCGGGATGAAAAAGGGAGGGAGCCCGCGGTCGATCGGTCCATCGACCGTGGGAGTCCAAAATCCCGACAGAGCCTGACAGACTATGCGACAGTCGGTCCGCCGGTCGACCGTCAGGCCCAAAAAGAGCAAATCAATACTTGACGGTTGATGCACCGATCGACCGTCGAGCGTTAGGCACAGTTCATCAGAACAGTGCCGGAAATCCAATTTCTTGGATTTCAAGGATCAAATCAAGTTGGAAGTTGATGAAACTTTGCAATCAAGTGTAATGAACGATGGGGAAACCAATGGAATAAAGAAATCTTGTTTTTGATGGTTAAATCTCCTATCTAGGTCAAAACGGGCGATAACCGACAAAACGGCGATAATACGGAAACCAGCCGTTGGAATACGGAAATCGCGAGATAGAAATATTTCAAATCATTCACCTTACATGCACAATGAGCTACATAGCATTCTAACAAATACTCCTACAGCGAAAAAGCATTAAACCTATCCTAGAAGAACCCGATCCTAAGATCGAGGTAGAAACACCAACTTGATGAAGTAGGGCAGTTCCTCCACGCATCCTCCAACTCCGATCGCCAAGATCCGCTCCGCGAAGATCAACCCTCCAAGCCCTAGGTCAGCCGCAGGAGAGAGGGAGAAGAGAGAAAGAAAGCCAGGAGAAGAGAAGGAGGAAAAAGAGGAGGGAGAGAGAGAGGAAAGAAGGGTTAAATAGAAAGCTGGAATCGATCACAGTCGTCCGATTCGATCTCTCTCGATCGAGCTCCGATCTTCCGATTGGAAGCACCCTTAAGGTTCTAATCAAACACTTACATCAATCCAAGGCCGTGTGTGTAACGCAGGTGTGAAACTGACCACTAGGGAGCATATTTACCAAAATGCCACTGGGGTAAAAAACAACGACGCGATCAATCGATCGCATCCCAAGGCCAACAGGGCCAAACCACAAACCCAGACCCCCGACCTAACGCGGTCGGACCGGGTTGGAGGTACGGGTCCTCACACGGACTCTTGTCGCCATCAGGTTGCCCCGCATGCCAACTACCTTGGCCAGCATCTTGCCCGCGAGCGCATCGTGCTCTCGCCTGGCGTGACCTGCCGCACGTCTTGGCACATCGTCCGCCCATCATGGCGCACTGTCCACCTGACATGGCGCACCAACCACTACTACTAGCTCGAGCCATCGTGCCATTGATGAAATTGCTGCTCTAAGTTGGTGATGATGAGTGTTGTTTCGTGTCATGACCTGTTTGGCTTGCTATCTTGAGGCCGCCAAGCCTCCCATGACTCATGGCGCCGACCCCGTGCCATGGTGTTGGCCCTTGGCCGTGCCACCACCAGATGGCGCGCGCCAAGGCCCGTGTCAGGGGCTCACAACCTTGACAGCTGTACTAGCAAGAGTTTATTAAGTCATGTCGTTCTTATGGAAAAATGCTAAATTAGCACAGGCAGGGTCGTGTAACTTTGATTCAGTCTTTGTTGCAGGCTTTGCCAGTTGTTTTGATGACGACAATTCCGGTTCCTACTTCTGTTCTTAATAAGATCGAGGCGTTGATTAGGTCCTATCTTTGGCGGGGAAGATGTGGAGGACTGTTCGCACAAGATGGCTAGTGGTTTGAGCTTCAGAGATTTATGTTTATGGCAACAGTCTTTGAGATTAATGCAGCGTGCCACAAGGCTATTGGATGAATCACCGTCAATCTGGACTGCCATTTTGGCTATTTGAAAATGTGGAATTTATTCCTCATGTGAGTAACTTTAGAGCATATTAATTGTTTGCAAATAGTGCACGAGAGTTGGCTACTATAGTTTTTTTGTTTTTGTCCTAGCTTAGGCCGGTTGTTACCGCAAAAAATTCCAGCTTTTGGTTGCTTTCAACATAGGGCCTGTTTTCTAGCCTTCGGGCTCAACTCATAAAAAAAAAAACATAGGGCCTGTTTGGTTGCTGAGAAGTGAGCTGAAGTGAAGTGAAGTGAAGTGACTTCTGGGGGTTTCTGAGTTCTGATGTTTGGTTGGTGTTTGAAGTGGGATATGGTCACCCCCAACTATTGAATATTTAATAATTTCCCTATATTAAAATATTAAAAATAATATTATTCTAAATGACGTGGACCAATCACGAGGTGCCACGTGACATGTGGGATCCATTTATATTAATATTTTATTACAGTATGATATTATTAACATTATTTGCCATTTAAAACATTAAAATTAAAACATTAAAATAATATTTTAATCTTAAAATATTAATAATTTGATAACTTATATTAATATTTTATTCCAGTATAACATTATTAATACTATTTTAGATGACGTGGACCAATCACGAGGTGCCTCGTGACATGTGGAATCCATTTATATTAATATTTTATTACAGTATGATATTATTAACATTATTTGCCACTTAAAATATTAAATTAAAACATTAAAATAATATTTTAATCTTAAAATATTAATAATTTAATAACTTATATTAATATTTTAATACAGTATAATATTATTAATACTACTTTAGATGACGTGGACCAATCACGAGCTGACATGTGATATGTGAGACCTACTTATATTAATATTTTATTACAGTATAATATTATTAATATTATTTCTCATTTCAAATGCCACTCAAATGACTTCATGCCAAAAAGACCCGAACTCGAAATGAGAAGTGGCAGCTTTGGCTACAGTGATTTGCAAGTGGGGCTGAAGTGACTTCAGCCCCACTTCCGAGTAACCAAACACATGAAGTAGCTCGGAAGTCACTTCAAAAAAGTGACTTCCGACCACTTCATAGGAACCAAACATGCCCTATATCTAAGAGTAGTTTAAGAGTACTCTTAGGAGTAGTTTAATCATCCCGGTAATTACTAGTAGTAATATAATTACTTTCTTGACTTTCAGTAGGCTTGACTTAGGTACAGTCAGAGAACACCCAAAAGTCCTCTTGAGTTTATGCACGGTAGAACCCTTCACGTTCTGACCCTTACATCAGTCGGCACACCTCACATGCATGGTGACCCAGCATCCCTCCTCCCGGGTGCTATTTTTCATTTTTCTTTCATTTTTAGGAAGCATTTGGTTTAATAAAGCTATGGCTTAACTATTAAAAAAAGGGATAATTACATATTCCATCCGGACCGAAGAAGAAAAAATAAATAAATAGAAGTTACAATCTCTACAGATTCAATTCCTAAAGATTTCATTAGAATTAATATAAATTAAGTACTTAATAGAGTAATAAAAAATCCAAGACATAACTTGTATCCATGTTGTTCATATCAGCATGGTGTTCGCTCAATATAGCCATCTGTTAGCCAAAATAATGACTAAATCATTAATGACGGACACGTAAGCAAAAAAGCAATAACTAAATGGACAATAACTATATAATCTTATCGTCCAGATAAAACCTATCGACCAAATGGACGATAGAATATTCACAACAGAGGACGACATCGTCCATATGGCAAACATCATGTAAGAGACTAAAGACGATGATCGCCCAAAAGTCACAGTGGGACATGTTACTTAATATCATCGTCCAAAAGCAAATAACACAGGTGCCAAATATAGTTAAAAAACACATGCAGGTATGACGTGGACAAGAAACGATAAGTAAGCCAGCGTAATCATGACATGTGCAACGAAAGAGCATCGATCACGTGTACTCTCCAAACCAGACACGAACGTGAAAGATGACGTTGTGGGGCAATTTGCACACGATCTCCTCCTTTTACGCCATCAACCCTCAAGGCGGGAGCAGTTAGTTAGTTTCTTAGAATAAATAGCTTCTCTTTACCACTGTAAACCCCCCCGACACTCTGTAACGTGCTCTGAAGCATGGCTTTCGTTTCATTTGTACCTGTAAGTTGATTAATATAAGCTTTCAGTTTGATTAATGGCTTCTTTTACTGTTTTATTAGTATAATCTAAATAATGTAGTTGTTTTAATCGTTTTCTCCTTTTATTTCTTTCTTTTAGTTCTAGGTTAATGGGTTCTGTCCGTTTCTGCATCTTTAGCATAGTTTAATCTAAGATTAATGTAAATTTAATTAAGTTAAATTAGTTTTAGAATAGATTAAACTAATTTATTAATTACAGTTTCTTTTCTTCCTGATCATAGGAGTATTTTAGAATTAATGTAGGTTTAATTACGGCTATAATGAGTAGATTTAGATGTTTTCTCTTGATTCAGTAACTTAGGTTGATCTTTAATATTTTCTTGATTTAATTTCCCGATCTTAGGTAATTTAAGACTTTTCAGTAGATTAATTTAGATTATTTTAGATTAATTTGGATAATTGATCTTAATTAGATTATTAAATTAGGTCTAATTTAGATTTCATATTACTTGACATCTCTGGTTCGATTACTCGAAGGAGTAGAACTTAACTGCAATTATCTGATACTTAAGTGTGGAATAGGATTTGACCTTGACTATTTGACAGATCAACGGTTAGATTTCCTCTCTAACATTTTTTGGCACGCCCGGTGGGACCTGTGTCAAGTCTTTATGGAAATCGGTCAAGTTGGATCAGACGGAATTGTTGTTACTAGGACTGGGTTGGATACTAACAGTGGTAGTGGAAACGCCGATCACGGCGATGGCCAACAAATTCCAAGTGTTAGTGAAGAGGAACCTGTTATTTTTCCACCCTTTGACCAACCACATATTCCTTCGCCCGTTCCCCCACCACACATAGAATATCGAGATAGTGGTTTATCGTTCTGTAGAGCGAGGGAACACATCGGCTAGAGTTGGCCTGGATCTAGGAAACATAACGTCAAGTACAGCCAAAACTATGGTCGATGAAGCTTTACATGCTAACAATCAGCAAATGGCTAGCCATATCGCCACTGCCTTAAGGCCTTTTATCGATACCATGCAGACTTTTATCAACTCAACGTTATCTCAGGCAAACCCTGGGCCAAATGTTGTTAGGCCGACCATGCCAATGATTCCTATCGGCCAAAATATGACACAGAACAATCATCCTTTTCTGCCCAACGCTATCATGGGACCTGGCGGTAATAACGGTTTTGTTCTCTTGCGAAATCCAATGCATAGCCAAAACCTTCTCGGCCAAAATAGCCAAGTTGGCCAAACTAGTTCAACCCATCATCGGCCATCGATGAACAATGACAATAATCAACGACCTAACTTAATCGGTCAGACATCTGGATTGTTTCCATCGCCAACACAAATACCTCATAATAATGAGATGTTAACTCCTGGAGTAATACCAAACAATGGTGTCCCTCCTCTTCAAGGGATGCAAGGCGGTGTTGCTCCTCCGGCACAAGGAGCGCCAAATAATGGAGTTCCTTTAGGTCAGGTGATGAATAAATTTTATATCTCGCAAGTATACGAATCGGTGCAATCAGTATAGTAGTAAGACTAGTATCGTACTCACAGAGATTTGTAGAGATTAATAGAGTAAAATGCTAAAGAACAGAAAAGAAAGAAAATATGGAAGGGAAAAGAAGAAACATGAAGTCTCGAAAATAAATGACCTAATAACGAAATAAGAAAATGATGAAAACATGATGGATAAATACTAAGGTTCCGATTTCACCATAACATCCTCATTCTATCCATTGAATAAATAAAGATTTCAATTTAATTCCAAGGGCTCGTTCTTCCGGTATGATGATCCGTTCGGCCGCGGTCTTCACCAAGTACCCCCAATTAACCCTAGTTAATGAACCCATAACTAAGTGTTAACCAAGAATCCATTACGCTCTGAAGAACACTTATGAACCAAGAATACTCTTAGCTTGAACCCGGCCTCGACATAAACTCATTCATTCATAGATCCTGCAAGATTGGGGAATGAACCCTCGCCCAATCTCACATACAACAATCTATAATACTTCTATTGGCCAGATAAAGGTATTTAAGATCTCAGTTATAATAATGAATAAAACAAGGAAAATAAACTGATAAAATAATCATGATCCAATAACATAGAATGATTCAGTTAGGGCTACATCCGTACCTTAGAAAAGAAACTAGCCACTCATGTTCACCATGAGGGCAACAAAACTAATGGAGAAATAAAGAAGAAATAAGAAAAGAAAACCAAGCCTGGAACCCTTCTCCTCGCCTCCAAACGCTGCCAAAAAGTCCTCCAAAAGTCCCCTTTTGATAACCCTAAGTATCCTATTTATAGGCCTAAACTCGGGTTAAATCAAAACCGTTGATTTAATTCACTGGAAACGTAGGATCGATCGGACTTTAGGTGTTGGATCGATCCGTCTCATTAAAAACATCAATTCCTTGCTTCGCCCGAGCCCGATCGATCGAACTATAAGCGCTGGATCGATCGGATGCGTAAAAATCCATCTTCTTTGGCTATTATTGAGTCCGATCGATGGACGGATCGATCGAACTCTGCTCCTCTAAAAAGCATACGTTCTGTCAACCTTTAATTCCCAAGTCCGATCGATCGGACTATGAGTGTTGGATCGATCGGTTGAGTAAAAATCAGCTGTTTTTGGCTTTTCCCGAGTCCGATCGATCGGACCATTGGTGTCGGATCGATCGGACCCCTTTGGAGGGAGGAGAGATCGATCAGACTTCCAGCTTATTTACTGTGCTGCCATTCAGACTGCGCCATCGGTACTAAAATTACCGTAACTTCCTCTAGGAAACTCGGAATCACGAACCGTAAAATTCTCCAGAATCTAGACTTCAAGAGCTTTCCAACCATATATGGTACAAAAGCTGATTCTTCATGAGCAGGTACAGATTAATCTTTAAAGTTGATCCATGCACTCTTTTCAGCTTCTTTTCTCTTTTTTCCTGCATTTTCCAAACAACCATGTGAAGCAACATATAGATATAAAAATAGGAATAAAGATGCTGATTAAGGATAATAATCTAGCAATTGAGACGGTTATAAGGTTGTTCAGAGTGCACTTTCATGCACTCATCACACCCCCCACCAGCTTATTGCTAGTCTCTAGCAATTTTAAGCGCATAAAATATATTAAGCACACCAACGGTTCAAGGATGTAGACATGTCTGATAAAAATTCTACCTTATCAAGTCAATAGTGTTTCATACAGTACAGAGTACGAAAATTTCTTATACTCATACACATACTACCAACACATGAAATCAACTTCTACACATCAAACATGCTAATCACCATCCAGAAGAACACATGTGACGTGACAAATAAATGTTACGTGCAGAAGCAACTTCTACCCACCATTAGTCCAAACACACTACTATCTTCATGACCAATCATCCAACCCTCGCATTTTAAGTACATCATGCTCTTTCTTTCTTTTCTTTTTTCTTTTCAACTATCAGACATTTTGCCTTTTTACGCGAGCACTCTCCGCTTCTTGAGGCGCAGAGACCCGGTTACTTAGCAAAACACTTAATAGTTTTTTTTTTATAGCTATAAGTGGTTCTACCTTTTTACGCGAGCTCCCCGCTTCCTGAGGCAAGAACACCCGGTTACTCAGTAGATCACTTAACGGTCGTTTAGGCACAGCTTAATCAAGCTCCAGAACTTTTTCTCTTTTTTTTTTTCTCTGCATGCAATACTCAACACTAGCTAATGCTGAAATCATGGTCTAGATTAACAATAGCATGCTCATTCCTTTGGTGGGTATAATTATCACTGCACATAAAGTGTTCGTGTGTGAGTCACATGATATTCTACCTTCAGGTTATCATGCATGCAATCCATGTATAGGCCAATTCATATGGAAGCAACATGTATAATATGTATAAAAATTTCAGCTCATGTACAATTTAACACTATTATACCCACAAGGTAGCATGCAATACTCAATGAATGTCTACACCCCCCCAACCTGAAATCAACATTGTCCTCAATGTGTGCATTTATCCAATAAAAATATGTAGGAGGTGGCAATCCAAAAATTTCCAGAGAAGGAAGAGACAAGATACTGTAAATAAGAAAGAGGCCACCTGATAGAATAGCGAACATCTCCTCAAGGATCCTCAGGGTGGCTGAAAACCTGAAACAAAATAAAAGAGAAACATAAGACTGAAAACTAAAACTTAAACTTAAAAACAGGTTACCTTGGTGGGTTGCCTCCCACCCAGCGCTTTATTTAACGTCTAGGCAAGACGTACTGCAAAGCCTCAAGATTCAGCCAGGTTCGTATGGCTGTAATGCTTCAAGCGGTGCGAAGACCTCCTTTGCTCTCTTATAACTGTGCAAGTCATCCTTCGCCATTGGCAAATCCACTTCCAGTGTAGTCTTCACTTGCTCCTGCTTGAAATTAGAGAACACCAATGAATCTACAATATCTATTGAGAAGCAATCAAAAGAGTTTGAAGGATAGGACATGAACTCAAACACTTTAAATTCAACAGTTTCACCTAAAACTGTCATGCTGAGCTTACCATCCTTCACATTAATCATAGTATCAGCTGTAGCCATAAATGGGCGTCCCAACAAAATAGGCAATTTTCTATCATTCAATGGTGCATCATCCATATCCAATATCACAAAATCAGCAGGGATAATTAACTTATCAACTTGTACTAAGATGTCTTCTACAATGCCTAATGGATATTTAATTGACCGATCTGCAAGTTGTAGAGACATCGTAGTAGGTTTTAATTAACCAACACCTAGCTGAAGGAAAACAGAGTAAGACATCAAATTAACACTAGCTCCTAAGTCAAGCATTGCCTCCCCTATTTTTGTATCACCAACAGTAATATTAATATTAAAACTCCCTGGATCCTTAAGCTTGGGTGGAAGCTTCCTTTGTAGAACCGCGCTTGCCGTCTCTGAAACCATCACCTTTTCATGAGGTTCATACTTACGTTTAGAAGTACGTAGTTCCTTGAAGAACTTTAGAAAGGCTGGCATTTTCCTAATCACATCAAGCAATGGTAAGTTCACATTAACCTTAGATAGAATATCATAAATTTCAGAATAAGACTTATCCATTTGGGCTTTCTTCAGGCGGCCTGGAAACGGAATCGGCGGCACATATGGTGGAGGAGAGTTGTGATGAACCTCCGGAACTGAATTTGCTCTCTTTTCATGATCAAAAGCAGATGTGGCCGATGGTGGCCTTTCGAGCGTTCCTCCTTTTCAACTTCCTCACTTGCATCATCATTTAACTCATCAATAACTTGAGCATTAATCTTATTATCAATAATCTTACCTGAACGAAGAATAGTAACTGCGTTGGCTTGCTCTGGTTGACTTGGAAATCTGCCTGGAACATGGGCTCGTACAGCATCTACAAGCTGTCCCACTTGAACTTCCAACTTCCCAATGGATGCTGCAACATTCTTTAGTACCGCATCATGCTGAGCAATGGCTGTACCTTGTCGAGCAATGGTTGAATCTTGTTGTTCCATCCTTGAGTCTATTTTCTGCATAAAAGCTAACATAGTCGCTTCCAAAGATGACTTAACAGGTGAGTTAGACTGATTAGCAGAAGGCATACTAGGATTAGCATTATTTTTCCATGAAAAATTCGGATGTTCCCTCCAACCAGGATTGTAAGTATTTGCATAAGGGTCAAATCTAGGTCTCGGGTTATAAGCATTCATCAAATTAGCTTGCTCTTGCACATATTCAGGAAATTCACTACCAGAAGGACATGAATCAAACCTATGACCAACAATATTGCAAATTGAACAAACCTCAACCGATTTTGCTTGTGTGGACATCATAGCGTCTATCTTCTTGTTAAGGGTTGCAATCTGCCTTGCCATGTCATCATTCTGGTTCAGCTCATAGATGCCTCTCGCCTTATTCCTCGTGTCCCTCTGCTGAGTTTGATCCTAGCATCTCATAAATTTCGTACGCCTCTGGTGGTGTCCTTTTGAACATCGCTCCACCTGCAGCATTATCTGCCATGGTCTGACAAGAAAGATTTAGTCCATCATAAAAATATTACATCTGATTTTCTAAGGAATAGTTATGATGTGGACATTGCATCAAAAGCATCTTAAATCTATCCCATGCTTCATGGAATGGTTCTCCATCAGATTGCTGAAAATTTGGAATTTGCCTTCTCATGTTAGTAGTCATGGCATGAGAATAAAATTTACTAACAAACTTGTTATAAATTGCATCCCAAGTAGTTAGTGATCCAGGAGGCAACGACATCAACCATCACTTCGCTTTATCCTTCAGGGTGTAATGAAAACATCGCATCCTCAATTGATCTTTACTAATGCCACCTAGAGGAAAAGTCTGAATAGTAGCATAATAATCTTTCACAAAAGTTAGTGCATCATCATAAGGTAAACCATGAAATTCAAGAAGCATAGAAAAATGTAGATTTTTAAGTTCATAATTTCTAGCCTCTGCAGGTAACGCAATGCACGAAGGTGAGGTAGAAATAGTCGGCCTCGCGTACTCCTCCAAAGGACGTAAATTGTTATTAAGCGCCATCTCCTCTGGTTCCTCCTCTTGAACGCCTAGATCTGATGTGGACAGGCTGTCTTTGTTAGATCTTTTCTTCCAACCAATTTGATCTACTTTATCGTTCAAAGGCAACAACTTTTCTTTCCGTGATCGGCGACCTTGCATTCACTACAAATAAACTCTAATCAAATCTCCGACAACGGCGCCAAAAACTTGATGAATAAATTTTATATCTCGCAAGTATACGAATCGGTGCAATCAGTATAGTAGCAAGACGAGTATCGTACCCACAGAGATTTGTAAAGATTAATAGAGTAAAATGCTAAAGAACAGAAAAGAAAGAAAATATGAAAGGGAAAAGAAGAAATATGAAGTCTCGAAAATAGATGACCTAATAACGAAATAAAAAAATGATGAAAATATGATGGATGAATACTAAGGTTCCGATTTCACCATAACATCCTCATTCTATGCATTGAATAAATAAAGATTTCAGTTTAATTCCAAGGGCTCGTTCTTCCGGTATGATGATCCGTTCGGCCGCGGTCTTCACCAAGTACCCCCAATTAACCCTAGTTAATGAACCCATAACTAAGTTGTTGGTTTATAAACCTAATTGGTTTAACCCATTTAAACCAATCGAACGGTTTAGATAACGGTTATCTAAACCGCTCGGGAACTGCCAAGCATCGATTCAGAGAGAAGAAGAACTCTTCCCCGTCAAGTGATCAAAGAGAGAACCCTGATTGAGTGAGGAAGAACCAGTGGAGAAGAAGGTGAACTAGAAGAAAAGGAACTTGGGCTGTGGATCCGAGATCCTCATTCTTGTAACTGGATCGCCTGAATCACGTAAAACAAATCCGTAGATCGTAGGCTAACGAGTAAGTTCTCGTAATCGTTGCAATTTCATACCTAGAAGTTTCTACATTGGTATCAGGAGCCAGTAGATCTGTTTTCCTGGATTTGTGTTGTTTTTTCCTCTTCCCCGTCGATGTCGCATTCGATCGGTGGTAGGAAGGGGAATGATAATATAGTCGGTGGAGTGATTAACATACCTGCTGGAATGGCTCTGGTCAAAGAGGAAGATTGAGTTCTTCTCCTTTACCGCCTTCATTCCCGTTCCCGGATCCGGCGACACCCATCCCTATTCCCCGGTGTTGGTCCACGATCAACATCATTCGCTGTCCGATCTTCTTTCCTCGGGAGGCGAGAGAGGAGGCGAAGAAGAGTATGGGGAAGTCGGTGACGAGGATGAACGGCGTCGAAGAATTTTTGCACGGTCGCGACATCTGACGACGTGGATGAGGCGCAAGGCTGCCTCCAGAGATTGGAGCCGCTGCCAGATCTCGGAGATCGGGGCTTCACCTTGGACGTCGAGGCCGCAGTTGATGTGGTCGGTGAAGGAGGCCGGGTCTTTTCGTGATGGACCCGGAGCGCTGCGTCGCCGTCGCCGCCGCCACGGCCTGGGAGCGCTCTACCCCGACTGCCAGCGCTAGCCGTGCCGTCGGCAGCTTTCCTCTCACACTCTGCCGCCCGTCTTCTTCCCTCTCACTCCTGGTTTGGGATCGAGATCTCTTAGAGATCTCTGATCGGGATCTCTATGTTTGTTTTTTTTGTGTTTTTTTTTTCTTGGGTTGATGCTATTAGTGATAGCTGTCACTTTCCCCAACGGATTAAACACCCACTTGGTTGCATTGACTATTTTGACTCTTATATAGCAACCATTTAAATCCACTGCTTCTTGCTAAAGCTATGCCCTTTCGCCTATGTGAAATATATTTAGTAATCATGGGTCAGCCCGTTTTTTTTAATTCTGAATAGTTTCATGTGATTCTATCCTTGTATTTCAGCGTATTTTATATGACTGAATTATAATTTAATTTTAGTGCATTCATGATATAGAACAAGTGTCTTGATTAGTTATGCCTAATTTAATGCAGTGGAGGACTATTCATTAAAAAGTGTGTTGGCCTATAAGATGGAAGATGGGGACACATTGACCTTGCATACTCACAATATGTGGACAAAGTTCTACTTTCTTTCTATGGAGTATGGGATTCAACTACACATAGATCGGAGAATGGAAATCTTGCTTGATTCTCTACCCGAGTCGTTGGAAATAGTTGCCAAGGAGCTAAAGAAGCAACTTGGTAGCTTACATTTCAACAATATTACTCGGAAAATAGAAGGAGAGATAGAGCGAAATGTTCAAAGGAACATACATCGCTCAACGTCTCTTTCATATGCTCATAGTTATCAAAGTGCAAGAAGAACAAATCACAATGCAAGCAATTTTCCTTGGATAAGGAAGATGGATAATGTGATAGTGAAAAGCTGTTTTGGTGACATGTTTTTTTATCCCTATGGTTCTTCTAATGCATTTTTAGCTGAGCAAGGAGAGGATATTCCTAGCGAGTTTTCTGATACTGAATCTGATCTCACTAAGTCTCCTAGTGAGGATTCTGTGGCTGAATCATATGAGCCTGAAGAGGATCTTAGACAAGTCTCTGAGATTGGGTCTGATGGCACCCCTCCTCCTAAGAAATCAAAGCTGCACTAGGGCATAGATTGTTTTAGAGTCACTTGTTGTATATGTGAATACTATCTTTATGCTCTTTGTATATGTAAATATCATGTTAATTAATAAAATTTTATTTAATTGTGAGCATGATATCATATCTTATTAAGTGGGTATATTAGGTTTGAAATTTCTGTTTCGCCTAATAATTGAACTCTTGCGCAATTATGGATTAAGTATTAATAGTTTGGCTATGTATTTAGGAATTGATAGAATGTTATAAATATTCTTTTTCGTTACTTTTACATATGTTAGATTATTTTTACTTAATTCAAGATATTGCGGCAAGATTTTATAAGATTTTATTGTACTAGTTCCTTATGGTAATTTGTTGTCTCTAAATTAGAATGGCTGCAACAAAAAGCATTATCGCTGATTTGAATCAGGGGGACAAACTGAATGAGAAAAACTATGACATATGGCATAGGAAAATTCAGTATCTCTTGGAAGAACAGGATATGCTGGAAACTATAACACAACCTATGGCTGAACCTGAGCAAGGCACAACTGCTCAACATCGGCGTAATCTTGAACTCTATCAAGCTTATAGGCGTAAGGATAGAGTTTCTCGCATATTGATGCTGAGCAGCATGAGAAATGACTTGATGCTTCGTTTTGAAAAGCATCGTTCAGCCATGGCTGTTTGGGATGCTGTTATAGTCCAGTATGGAGGAACCTCTACTACTCGACTTCGTCAGTTAACCCTCAATTTCGACAGGTACAAGAAGCGCCAGCATCATTCGATGAGGCAGCATCTGACAATCATGTCGAATATGATCAGTGAATTGAGGATTGCTGGACATGAAATGACTGACGAACAACAAGTCCAAGCAGTAATCCGAACTTTGCCTGGTTCTTGGGAGCATATGAAGACTAATCTTACTCATAATGACAACATCAAGACTTTTGATGATGTTGCACGTCATGTTGAGTTAGAAGAAGATCGTCTTCATGCTGAGAAACCTATTGATGAAGCTTTTATGACTGAATCCTCATCGCGAAAGGCTTCGGGTTTTAAACGCAAACGAGGTAAAGGAAAAAGTTTCAAAGGTAAAGGCAAAGTGGATGGACTAGGTCCAAAGAATGACAAGCGCAAGAGAGGCAAACGTGGTGGTCAAAAAGACAAGAAAAGCAAGAATTGTTTTAACTGTGGCAAGCTGGGACACTTCGCTCGTGAATGCACTGAGCCGAAGGTACTAAATGCTATGCCTACTCCCTCTAATTTATTTGTTAGTAGCTGTTTGATGTTGGCTGAAACTGTTCCTTTCTGGACTGTAGACTCAACAGCAACAGACCATATAGCAAGGGATAGAACCACCTTCGTGGAATTTCGTCGATTACCGAAGGGAAGTAGACGCATATACATGGGGAATAATGCTTCCGCTGAAGTGCTTGGGATCGGTACCTGCAAGCTAGTGTTGCGGGGTGATCGCACTCTATATCTTCATGATGTGCTTTATGCTCCGGAAGTTCGACGAAATTTAGTTTCTGTGCTTGTTCTTTTGAAATTGGGATTTCGTGTTGTGTTTATGGACAACTCTGTTAAGGTGTTTCTAGACAATGTTTACTATGGTTGTGGTTTTGTATTAGATGGTTTTATGGTGATGGACACCGTACCTGTTGATGTAATAGACAATGCTACCGTTTATGTTGTTGGTAATTCTAGTATTGTTGTAGATGATCTTCTATGGCATACTAGATTAGGACATATTGGGCAGGATCGACTTAATAGGTTGGCTAGAGAAGGCCTATTAGGCTCACTAGCTAAAGTCGATTTACCAACTTGTGAGCATTGTCTTACTGGAAAATCAACAAGATTACCATTTGGCAAAGCAAAAAGAGCCACAACACCATTGCAATTAATCCATTCTGACATCTGTGGCCCAATGAATGTGAGGGCTAGGCATGGAGCTTTCTATTTCATCACATTTATAGATGATTTCACAAGATTTGGACATGTTTATTTGATCTCTCACAAGTCTGAAGCATTAGATTGCTTCATACGTTATACTAGGTTGGTTGAGAATCAGTTAAACACAAATATCAAATCTCTTAGGACTGATCGAGGTCGTGAATATCTATCTGATCAATTTAAATGTTTTTGTGATGAAAAGGGTATAGCTAGACAGCTAACTATTCCTTATACTCCACAACAAAATGGAGTAGCAGAAAGAAGGAATAGAACCCTATTAGACATGGTTAGGTCAATGATGGCACAAGCTAATTTGCCTATTTCATTTTGGGGAGATGCATTATTAACTGCTGCCTATATACTTAATCGTGTGCCCTCTAAAACTGTATCCTCCACCCCATATGAATTATGAAAAGGCGAAAAGCCTAATTTAGGTAATTTGCATCCTTGGGGTTGTGCAGCTTATGTACGCATAATTTCTCACCAATATGGAAAACTTGGTCCTAGGGGGAAGAAGTGTATCTTTATAAGATACTCAGATCATTCCAAAGGATTTGTTTTTCTGGGTGAAGAAAATGATGGGAGAATTACAGAAATTGAGTCACGAGATGTTATTTTCCTAGAAAAGGAGTTTCCTAAACGAGGAGAGATTATTGAGGATCTTCATCTTTATGAAGTGGAGGATCTAACTGATAAAGCATCCAACCAACTAGTTGAGGAAGAAATTCCTGAACAAGTAGCGGTTAGTGGGAGCAATGATATCACTTCTATGGAGCATGATCATGATCAATCTCAACCTCGTAGGAGTATCCGTGAAAAGATTCCTCGTCGTCGATTTCAGATTGAGGGGGAAGCTTTTATGATTGCTCCACAGGATGAAGAGGAACCTAAGACTGTTCAGGCAGCTCTATCGAGTCCTAAAGCTGGGGAATGGATTAAAGCTATGGAGGAGGAAATGGAGTCTATGAAAACCAATCAAGTTTGAGAATTAGTAGACTTACCGCCAGGACGTAAATCAATTGGGAACAAATGGATTCTTAAGATTAAACGCAAGGCGGATGGGACTATTGATAAATACAAGGCTCGACTAATGGCCAAAGGCTATACCCAAAAGGAGGGAATTGATTATGAAGAAACCTTCTCACCAGTAGTAAGGATTGCTTCAATTCGCCTCATCTTAGCTATTGTCGCTCAAATGGACTTAGACCTTTACCAAATGGACGTTAAAACTGCATTTCTCAATGGAGAACTAGATGAAGAGATATATATGGATCAACCTGTAGGTTTTGAATCTAAAGGTAATGAGCGCAAAGTTTGTAAGCTTAAAAGATCCATATATGGTCTCAAACAAGCATCTAGACAATGGAACCACAAATTTCATCAAGCTATTCTAATGGATAAGTTTGTAATGATGGAAGAGGACCATTGTGTATATGTGAAACGTTCAAAGAATGGTTTCGTCATTTTGTCCTTATATGTTGATGACATTTTATTGGCTGGAAATGATAAGGAATTGATTGAAAACACTAAGAAGTGGTTATCATCAAATTTCGAGATGAAAGACATGGGTGAAGCTAGCTTTGTGATGGGTGTGAAAATTCTAAGGGATCGCGCTAGAAGACTCTTGGGTTTATCTCAAGAGACTTACATCAAAAAGATGTTAGAGCGTTTTCACATGCACAATTGCAAGCCAATGGACACACCAGTTGAAAGAAACTCGAGCTTAAGTATAGACATGTGTCCTAAGACTCCAGAAGAAAAACAGAGAATGTCTAATGTACCTTATTCCAGTGCTATTGGTAGTTTGATGTATGCAATGATGTGCACACGTCCCGACATATGCTACGCTGTTGGGCTAGTAAGCAGATATCAGTCAAATCCAGGAATTAAGCATTGGAAGGCAGTCAAGAGAATTTTGCGGTATCTAAAAGGAACATCAGATTTTGTGTTGTGCTATCAAGGAAAGAATTTGCGCTTAGTTGGTTATACTGATGCCGATTGGAGTGGTGATATAGATGAGCGCAAATCAACTTCAGGATATGCATTCTTGTTGAATGGTTGTGCAATATCATGGAGTAGCAAGAATCAATCCTGTATTGCCTTGTCTACCATGGAGGCAGAATACATAGCATGTTCATCTGCTATACAAGAAGCAGTTTGGTTAAGAAGGTTCCTACAACATTTGGAAATTGTCAAATCAGCATCAGAACCAGTGACAATTTTCTCTGACAGCATGGCTGCATTGGCCTATGCTAAGGATCCTAAGTATCATGGAAAAACCAAACATATACAAATTAGATATCATTATGTTAGAGACATGATTACACAAAAGGAGGTGATCCTGAAACACATTTCTACAAAAAGGATGGTTGTTGATCCTTTTACCAAGCCTATAGCGAGAGATTCATTTGTTGGACATGTAAAATCTCTAGGCTTATGTAGAAAGTGAATGTTATTTAAACTAGTCCAATGGTTCACTTGTATTACCTTACAGTTATTTGAATGAAAGTCGTTTTTTGCCTTGTGTTGGTAAAATTCATTCAAATTATTTTCGATTTTACTGTAAGTGACAGCTAGTATAAGTTAATGTTGTATGTCGATAGATAATGATTGGTTCACTCACACGAACAATCACCTCTGGCGCTTAGAGAGTGAGCAGAGATGTGATGATTTAAACTAATTGCTTTGAAAGCGACTTTAGGCGCAGTGGGAGCAAGTTTAGTTTAAATTTAAATCGCCTTGGTTAAATCCAAGATGAGATTCTAATAGAATCAACATGAATAATATCCCACTATTCATGAGTCTATCAATTGAAGCCAAGTGTGAAATTTTAATCTGGATCTGTAGATAGTGAGCAGATAGAAATTTCAAGTTTGGCGCCCGAGTAAGTGTGGCGACAAGACTAAGACTTGTATGGTGTTTATACTTGAGAAGAGCAATGACATACACTCTTTATCTTAGTAAAGAAAAGAGATGCTCCACCATAACATGCATTTCATACTGCATGTGTTTGCCGACCTATCAGGAAGTATGGAATGGTTCCCTGCTTCTATACTGTGTGAGTCCTGGAGATCTTAAATTAGATCTCAAATGTCACCCTTTGTAACTTTTGACAATATCACAAAGTGAAAGGATTAATGTTTGCTACTTTAGAGTGTTACCTATGATCATGAGTTGATTCGGTCTAAAGGAGCACTACTGGGAAAGCGAATTAATTCTGATCCTAATGATATCAGGGCAAAGGAAAGAGCAAATTTAGTTTTACACCTGTTACTTATATTCTCTGGCCGGACAATAATGTCACTTGAAAAAGGAGGACATGATTGTGAATATTTGTAATAAGAGAGTAACGAGTATTGGACTTCTGAGGGATCTAGTCATACTCGGTTATGTGTAACTAAAAATGTTTGGGGTACAAAAGTACATGTTTCAATTATATTTTTTACTTCGTCAATATGGTTGATGTCTCCTTTATGACCTTAACCGGTTTCTATATTGGAGCTCCCATCATTTGTGTGCTTTCAGGTCGCACGGCCCATTTTTCCTTGTATGAATGGATTCTTGAAAAAATCCAAGTTCTGTCAACACTACTGGATAGATCCAGCTCATCATCGGCGAGTGGGAGATGTTGGTTTATAAATAGGTTAGGGTCGCTAATGATGGCTAGACTCAAACCTAATTGGTTTAACCCATTTAAACCAATCGAACGGTTTAGATAACGGTTATCTAAACCGCTCGGGAACTGCCAAGCATCGGTTCAGAGAGAAGAAGAACTCTTCCCCGTCAAGTGATCAAAGTGAGAACCCTGATTGAGTGAGGAAGAACCAGTGGAGAAGAAGGTGAACTAGAAGAGAAGGAACTTGGGCTGTGGATCCGAGATCCTCGTTCTTGTAACTGGATCGCCTAAATCACGTAAAACAGATCCGTAGATCGTAGGCTAACGAGTAAGTTCTCGTAATCGTTGCAATTTCATACCTAGAAGTTTCTACATAAGTGTTAACCAAGAATCCATTACGCTCTGAAGAACACTTATGAACCAAGAATACTCTTAGCTTGAACCCGACCTCGACATAAACTCATTCATTCATAGATCCTGCAAGATTGGGGAATGAACCCTCGCCCAATCTCACATACAACAATCTATAATACTTCTATTGGCCAGATAAAGGTATTTAAGATCTCAGTTATAATAATGAATGAAACAAGGAAAATAAACTGATAAAATAATCATGATCCAATAACATAGAATGATTCAGTTAGGGTTACATCGGTACCTTAGAAAAGAAACTAGCCACTCATGTTCACCATGAGGGCAACAAAACTAATGGAGAAATAAAGAAGAAATAAGAAAAGAAAACCAAGCCTGGAACCCTTCTCCTCGCCTCCAAACGCTGCCAAAAAGTCCTCCAAAAGTCCCCTTTTGATAACCCTAAGTATCCTATTTATAGGCCTAAACTCGGGTTAAATCAAAACCGTTGATTTAATTCACTGGAAACGTAGGATCGATCAGACTTTAGGTGTTGGATCGATCCGTCTCATTAAAAACATTAATTCCTGGCTTCGCCCGAGCCCGATCAATCGAACTATAAGCGCTGGATCGATCGGATGCGTAAAAATCCATCTTCTCTGGCTATTATTGAGTCCGATCGATGGACGGATCGATCGAACTCTGCTCCTCTAAAAAGCATACGTTCTGTCAACCTTTAATTCCCAAGTCCGATCAATCGGACTATGAGTGTTGGATCGATCGGTTGAGTAAAAATCAGCTGTTTTTGGCTTTTTCCGAGTCCGATCGATCGGACCATTGGTGTCGGATCGATCGGACCCCTTTGGAGGGATGGAGAGATCGATCGGACTTCCAGCTTATTTACTGTGCTGCCATTCAGACTGCGCCATCGGTACTAAAATTGCCGTAACATCCTCTAGGAAACTTGGAATCACGAACCGTAAAATTCTCCAGAATCTAGACTTCAAGAGCTTTCCAACCATATATGGCACATAAGCTGATTCTTCATGAACAGGTACAGATTAATCTTTAAAGTTGATCCATGCACTCTTTTCAGCTTCTTTTCTCCTTTTTCCTGCATTTTCCAAACAACCATGTGAAGCAACATATAGATATAAAAATAGGAATAAAGATGCTGATTAAGGATAATAATCTAGCAATTGAGATGGTTATAAGGTTATTCAGAGTGCACTTTCATGCACTCATCATCAGGGCATACCAATAGGTGGAATACCTTTGGTTCTGGGTGATAACATTCCTCAAAACATTCCTTAGAACATTCCTCAAAACGCTCCTCAGAACATTCCTCTTAATGGCTAGAATTTTATTTTCCCAAACAATGGCCAAAACCTTGTTTACCCAAACAATGGCCAAAACCTTGTTTTCCCAAACAATGGCCAAAATATCGGCCAAAATAATAACCTGGATGCTCAAGGCCAATGGTTTCCACAGAATAACTATGGGCAACTAGGTGGCCTAGTTAATCGGCCAGTAGGAAATAATTTTTATAATCAAAGAATGGCCGATGGTCAACGCATGGGTGATATTCCTTATCAGAATAACTATCGAACATATGAGGCACCACCGTATTATGCTCGACCACCAAATGAGCAATATGACCAAGTGTACAACAACCCTCTTTATAATCAGGCCAATGCTCTACGTGAACAAGTTGCTGAGATTTTACAAGAGCAAATAGGTTTAGGACGACCAGCTACTCGTGCAACTTATAGGAAGCCTTATCCTGATTGGGTTGACCAAATGTACCCGCTTCCTAGGAACTATAAAGTTCCAGAGTTTACTATGTTCTCTGGAGTAGATGAGATATTGACCATTGAACACATAGGGAAGTTCTCCATGCGATGTGGGGAAGTGAACGATTTTGTCAAACTTAGACTATTCCCTAATTCTTTATTCGGGGTAGTTTATTCTTGGTTCATTAAGCTATCGCCCAATTCTATTCAAATTGGCAGCAAATGGAACATGCGTTCCATTCTCAATTTTATAAAACGGAACCGGAAATAACAATGATCGATTTGGCTCAACTGAGGCAGCGACCAGATGAGAATGCTGAGTCGTTCCTACAAAGATTTAAAAGAGCAAGAAGTAGGTGCTTTATTCCCTTGCCTGAAAGGGAATTTGTAAAAATCGCTCAAAGTGGATTAGCCTTTGAACTTAAAAAGAAGTTCCAAGACAGAGATTTCATTGATCTGTTTCAACTGCAGACTAGCGCTGTACGTTATGAACAATTATTGAGAGAAGAAGACCAGATGAAATCATCTTCCAAAGGAACCTACTATAGAAACACTAATTATGAAATAAACCAAGTTAGTGACGTCGATGTAGAAAATTACAATATGGAAGATGTTTGTTTGGCCGAGCTCCTTAAGGGAAAACTTTATATATGTAAGGCTCTTGCAAAACTTGAGCGAGAACTTAAAAGTAAAGAAATAGTCAGAGGCGGTAAGCGTCAAACACGAAAGTTTTCTTTTGATATTTCAAAGGCCGATCAAATCTTTGATCAATTATTGAAAGATAAACAGGTCAAGTTGAAAGATGGACATGCTATGCCAAGCCTTGATGAAATCAAGGACAAAAGATATTGTAAGTGGCGTGGCATAATGCTTAGTCACATCACACTAATCAATGTTTGGCTTTCCGTAATATTTTGCATGATGCGATTGACTCCGGTAGGATTGGTTTCCCAGCCAAACACATGGGAGTTGATTCAAATCCATTCCCCAAAGCTGCTCCAGTGGGAATGGTGTTGACTGATGTGGCAAATTTCAAATTGCCCAAATTTAAGATTGTCATCGATGAGTCTCAGGACGATAATCGTCCGGATGTGTTCGCACGACTTAGCCAAGACAAAGGGAAGGAGCCTGTTCTTCCACATGTCTACCCAAGATGTCATTGAGATCTCAGTCGACCGATGACACCGTTCTTTGGGACCAAATTTCATCGCCCCCAGTCCCGGCAATGGAACAGAGGTCAGCCTCACGTGTACCCAAAGAACTTTGTACCTCAGCCTTACAAGCCAGAGCGCTGGTACAACTACAACTGCTACACTCGTCGATCAGTGCCTGTGGAGGAGATGACGAGGACTGAGTACCGACGATACCAGAAAAAGTATGGCCAGATGATGAGGGCCAAGCAGTCTCAGGAGACTGACCCAAGTCAAACTGAAGAGGCTGAGGAAGTTGAGGATGATGTTGCCGGCTCCAAAGCAACAGAATCGTCCAAAAGCAAATTCTATCGTCCAAACAAGGTTGAAGACGATGAGGCTGGAGGAGGCCAGGCGATCCGATTTGGAACACTCCCGTCTGTCATCGTCAACAACTATATCTTGCTAAGCCGCCTTGGACAACAATGTCCAACTGAAAGTGACTCAGAAATATCTGATATGGCCGACGATGATGAACCGTCAGGCACACTGATCAATGAAAATGAAGAAATGTCGGGCACCTTGGTCGATGAAGTGGAGGATTTAGGCTCAGTGAACTTAGTACTTGACCAGGAAGATGAGTACGTCGAGTTCGAAGAAAAAATCGACGTTGCCGAAGAAGCTCAGAAGAAGGGTGTGTCTACAGAACAACTGTTAAAGCAGTTGTATGAAGAAGGCAATCCAGCAGTTGGACCAGGTGGCCAGCCAAGTGGCCGATATGATTACCTGCGAGTTTATGGAGACGAAGGTGAAGCGCCTCGTCAAGAAGACAGAAGTCGTCGCCTAGATTATTCCATCGACGTCGACAACAATTATTCCAACTGGTTGGGGTGATGAAGAAGACGAGCCTATGGTGGAAGATATCGAGTGGGTAGAAGTAGAAGTACCCATCAAAGTTAATGCAGAAGCAGCAAGAAGAAATATTTCCCAAAAGAAGTTGTTGATGGAGCTCTACAAGGCGGGTAATCCAGCTATCAGTACTCAGGGCCAGCCAAACGGTAAGTTTGATTATTTGGTTTGCTATGGTGATTCGATTGTGAAGAAGTGGGTTCCCAAAAGCGATGTAGGAAAGTACATTCCGCTAGCCGATGAAGTGCCAATTATCCCAACTGGTTGGGATATAGAAGCAACAGAAACACAACAAGAACAACACCAGAAGGATCAACAGTGGCTATCATGGGATGGTCAAGAGAACCCAGAAGTCATCCAAGTTGCAGCTAAAGCAAAAGGGAAAGCAGTGACCCATCAACTTCAGCCATCGGCCAGTTCGCGTAAGGAAGATCTCCAAGATCAAGACAAGGCTGTGTTCGAACGACTGCCAGAAGCCATGACACGCCATTTACGGCTATTACATATTAAGGCTGAGATCAATGGCGTCCCAGTAAGCAGAGTTCTGATCGATACCGGAGCTGCAATAAACGTCATCCCAGCAAAGATGATGAAGAAATTGCGTAAGACCGATAGTGATATTATCCCCACGGATATAACGCTAACAGGGTTCAGTGGAATCCCAGCCCCAGCAAAAGGAATTCTCCCTTTGGACATTAAACTTGGGAGTGTCACAAGAACGACAGCGTTCTTTGTCATGGAGTCAACGAGCAGTTATAATGTTCTGCTTGGTCGAGACTGGATTCATGCCAGTCAGTGCGTTCCATCTTCTCTTCACCAATATCTGTTTCTATGGAACGACAAGGGAAACGTGGAATCGGTTATGACCGATAACATGCCATATAGTATGGACACGCATGCCGTGGAGGCGTCCTTCTACGACTGCAATTATGGTCCTTTATAGTTCCTTCAGATCAATGATACACTGAAGGTAGTTTCTGAGAATGGAGTCATGCTAAGGGAGCGCGTGGCAGAATTATTCGATCCGGCAAGACCAACCTCAGTGGTCTTTGCACCTAAAGCTGGCCGATCACCAGCCACAAATTTGCAGTAATGAGTTCATACTCTGAAAGAAATCAGGCCGCTATAACGGCCTTAAAAGCCAAACTAAAGGCTTATCAAGTTGAAACGTTCACCACACAAGAGACGAACGATCTCGATTGTCTAAAAGAAATCCCCCAGGAAGAATATGAAGAAGTCCCCTATGGCAAACGTGGAAACATGCAAGCTCAAGACCCGTTGGAAGAAATCAACCTTGGTGATGGCAAGGAGCATCGTCCAACCTTCATCAGCAAGCTTATCGACCAAAATGTAAGGTACGAACTCATTGCTATTTTACGTTCATATAAAGATTGTTTTGCATTGGATTATAAGGAAATGCCTGGTTTAGATAGGAATATTGTCGAGCATGAACTCCCTACTCGGCCAAATTTTAAACCATATAAGCAAGCGCCTAGACGCTTTGCTCCCAACATAATCCCAGAAGTAAAGAAAGAAATTGAACGATTGTTGAATGCTAACTTTATTAGAACAGCCAGATATGTAGAATGGCTTTCTAATATAGTCCCAGTTAAGAAGAAAAATGGTAAACTTAGAGTTTGTATAGACTTTAGAAATTTAAACTTGGCTACGCCCAAAGATGAGTATCCTATGCCATCGATCGATAATTTGGTCGATTCCACCGCTGGGCACGAAATATACTCATTTATGGATGGGTATTCTGGATATAACCAAATCTATATCGCCGAGAATGATGTTCATAAAACGGCATTTAGATGTCCAGGATCACTTGGAAGTTATGAATGGGTTGTTATGCCCTTTGGTTTAAAGAACGCTGGTGCTACTTATCAGCGAGCGATGAATCTAATTTTTCATGATATGCTTGGCCATTTTATCGAGGTTTACGTCGATGACATAGTAGTAAAATCACCAGTCATGGCCGATCACTTTTCACAATTGATCAAAACTTTTGAACGAATGCGAGAGTATAATTTAAAGTTGAATCCTTTAAAGTGTGCATTTGGAGTACAAGCGGAGAATTTTCTTGGTTTTCTCGTCCATCACAGAGGAATAGAGCTTGACCAGAACAAAGCAAAGTCTATAATCGAGGCCAGTCCTCCAAAGACCAAAAAAGAACTGCAAAAGTTTCTCGGTCAAGTAAATTTTTTAAGAAGGTTTATTGCTAACTATGCAGGCAAAACTCAAGAGCTTTCATCGCTCTTACGACTAAAGAATGAAGACGATTTCGTCTGGGAAGAATGACATCAACAAGCATTTGAACGCTTGAAGGAATGTTTATCAACGCCACCAATTATGGCGCCGCCAAGGTTGGAACAACCCATGAAGCTCTACATCGCTGCAGCAGACCAATCAATAGGAGATCTCTTAGTGCAAGATGGAAAAGATGGAGCAGAGAGAGCAGTGTAGTATCTAAGTAGACAGTTGTTACCTTATGAACAAAAGTACTCGGCCATAGAAAAGTTGTGTTTGGCCTTGTATTTTATATGTACCAAGCTGAGAGCTTACCTTAAGCCTGTAACTGTCTATTTGATATCTAAGTTTAATGTAATGAAATTTTTGTTTTCTCGGCCAATTTTGCACCAACGTATTGGTTATTGGGTTTTAACTTTGGCTGAATTTGATATTCAGTTTGTGTCTCAAAAGGCTGTTAAAGCCAAGCATTGGCCGATTTCTTAGCTGATTATCCTTGTGTAGATATACCAAATGAGTTAAAGCAAGAAATCGGCATCGTATCGCTCACACCATAGATGATGTACTTTGATGGTTCTAAAACTGTCAATGGAGCTGGCCTTGGGATCACAATCCTATCGCCCATTGGACACAAATATAAATTTACGTATACCCTATCGCAATTATGTACTAATAATCAGGCTGAATATGAAGCTCTAATCATCGGCCTAGAAATCTTATTAGACTTAGGAGTGTCCAATGTACAAATCAAAGGTGATTCACAATTAGTGATAAATCATCTATTTGGACATTACAAATGCCAGAGCGATATACTAATTCCATTTCATCAAATCGCTCTAATGTTATTAAATCATTTTAACGATTTTGAACTACTCTTCGTTCCAAGACTACAGAACGATGAAGCAAATACCCTCGCCCAAATAGCATCAGGCTATAAAGTGTTAAAACACTTGGGGGCATGACCGATTTCAGTTCTGGTATGATACAATCTGCATTAGAGCGATACCATCGGCCAATTGAGGTAAGTCAAATCGATAGCCAACACGATTGGCGTACCCCAATCGTTGATTTTTTGAAAGATCCAACGCTTAAGGTCGATAGAAAAATTCGTCTAAAAGCGATACATTATTTTCTATAAAACGATGTTTTATATAAACGTCAACCAGATGGAGTTTTATTGCGATGTCTAAGCCCTGATGAAACTAAAGTGACGATGGCCGAGATACATAATGGTGTTTGTGGAGCGCACCAATCTGGGAGTAAGATGCGCTGGCTAATAATGCACAGTGGCTTTTATTGGCCGTGCATGGGGGAGGAGTGTGCTAAATATGCCAAAGGATGCGAATCGTGCCAAAAACATGGTCCATTACAACGAGCACCAGCAAGTGAGTTATCGATCATCGTCAAGCCTTGGCCATTTAGATGTTGGGCGATAGACATTATAGGAAAGATATATCCTCCATCGTCCATGTTGCACAAGTTTGTAATTGTGGCAACAGACTATTTTACTAAATGGGTAGAAGCTATCCCATTAAAAACCATTTCTGATGATCAAGTGATAAATTTCATTTGGGAAAACATCATATGTAGATTTGGCATTCCACAAACAATTGTGTCTGATCAATGGACAATGTTTGTAAGTTCTAAGGTAAAGAATTTTTTGGCTGAGTATAAAATTAATATGGCCAATTCTACACACTATTATGCCCAATCTAATGGACAAGGTGAAGCGTCCAATAAAACCATCAAGTCAATCATAAGAAAGATGATGGACGATAACCCAAGACAATGGCATGAAGGTTTACTAAGAGCGTTATGGGCACTTAGAACTACACCTAAGTCTAGTACTAATGTTACGTTTTATCAATTAGTTTATGGTCAAGAGGCGGTGCTACCGGCTGAGATAAATGTTCTATCGCCCAGAGTTCTACAACAAGATCGCTCAACTAGTGAAGAGTATGAAGAAACATTAATGTATAATCTTTTAGAGCTCGATGAGAAACGAGCTATTGCCTTAGAAAATATAGAGGCACAAATGTTGAAAATGGCCGATATCTATAATAAAAGGGTAGTTTCAAAAGAATTTCAAGAAGGAGATTTAGTTTGGAAAACGATCCTACCTATAGATCGTAATGATCCCAAATATGAAAAGTGGTCGCCCAACTGGGAAGGACCATACTTGGTAGATCAAGTATTTCCAAATGGATCATATCAACTGAGGACTATCGACGGTGGGTTGCATCGATCAATGATCAATGGTCGATACCTTAAGAAATGCTACCCATCAATGGAATAAAAATCATAGAAGAAAAACGTCCTTAAGATTTGGACGACAACAATTAACAAAATTTTGGTCATTACAAAATATATCGGCCAAAAGTTTTACATTACAAGCTTCATCGCTCATATCAGACAAGTAAAAAATTATCTCTTCAAAGAGAGATTTTGAGATAAACAAGCAATTCTTTCACGGATTGCTTTAAAGCGTTGCTTGTTCTTCACAAGTTCACCCTTCAATTCGACTTGACGATCTTTTGAGGAATTGGCCTCCAAGGCGACGTATTCTTGCATCATTTGGTTGCCCTCCTCAGCTAGTTGTTTAGTCTCGTGAAGAAGATAATTCTTTTGAGTGGTGCATTGGGCAATTTTTTCCTCTAACTCTTTTATTTGGCTTTGATAACCAAGGATCTCTGACTCCTTCTCGCCAATATCACCAGTGTTCTTCTGAAGCAGTTTAACACGATTGTTGATGACGTTTTTGATTTGGGTACGTCGCTCTTGACGTTCCCCTATAAGAACAATCTCGTTCATTAAGTTATTTCTTTCAGCATCCAGACTTTCAACCTTGATCTTAATGCAATGAATATCGTCAATATCACTGGATGAAAAACCTAAGACTGCTGGATTCACAGAGAGAAAAGGTATTATAGCTGTATCTAGCGCTTCACTATCTGATTTGGTGAAGTCTTCTTCATGTAGTTTATCCAAAACTGTAAGACATTGAGATAAAGCTCGCTTAAATTCTTCATGTTGACTCCCTCGTGCGACCTCGGAATCAACATCCGTTTTCTTAGTAGTAACTATGGCATGCCAGGAGTCCGAAAATGCCTAGACGATATTCATTAACTGGGCGATATCGTCCTGAAAAGAACAAGTATTCAGTAAGAGTCAACACTAAATGGTCGAAAGAATCAAATTGAACGATAAATACCTGTGATGAGGTAGAACTGGATGGATGAGCAGTGGGAGTAACAAAAGATGGAGATGAAGTCATCATTGCAGAAGGAGCAGCTGCAGGGCTTTTAGCAGTCGCTCTTATTTGAACATCAGTAGTTGATGTTAAAACAGGAGAAGTTGGCGATATAATATCGACCATTACTTGTTCAGGAACATCACGGCAGGGTGTTGGAGATGCCATTGGTGCCTCTGTCGATGAGACAACCGGAGAAACAACGATGCTCGGCTCAACAATTTTGATCGAGGGATCCTCAACCAGAGTTGGAGCAACTGGGATATCAGGAGAAGCTGATACAGAAGATAAACTCGCATTACCAAGGTCTTGTAAAAGACTATACGAACCATGAACGAGTATTCTACCAGTTAATGACAAACCTGGTCTAGCTGGAGTTCCATTTAAGACGTCGAAGAGGTTGTTATCGTCTTCGTCCTCTTCTTCTCGACCAGAGTCTTGGTCGCCAGACTTTCGCTTCCTCGATTCCTAAAGACTTAAAAATCAGAGAATGGTCGATAGATCGATCATCAATAAAATATGGTTATCTATACTTTTAAATTCTTTTGGGCTATTCGTTTGATTCTACCACCAGAACGTACTTGCGCCTTAGTTTTTGAGGAAGATTTAGCCGAGGAAGTTGGAGGCAAACTCTTGTCAGCATGACCAGGAAAAATTAGAAGATTTTCCTCGACCATTTGTGATGGAGGTGCGTCAACCACAACTTCAGGAACGTTGGTTGTGGGTCGAGGGGAAGACAATGAATACAAGAAGCTAGGAGTACTGGAGCCCACCTCTACAGCAGTCCTGAAGACGTAAAGGTATAAGTATCAAAAGAAGAATACAAACATAACTAGAAAGAGAATTTTATGATGCTCACTTGGCATGAGCAGATAGACTGCTTCGATGACTGCTGCTAAGAGAATCAACTTTTTCCTCTACAACTGGCAGAGGAGATGATTGATCTTTTGGAGAGGAAGATGGTTGAGGTTGAACGGTGGTTTTTCCTTTACCACGTTACTTTTTGGGTGGTGCATCGCCCTCATCGTCAGAACCTTTCGATCATATATTATTAAATTAAGAAAGGATATCAAAAAATCAAGAAGAACGATGAAAATATACCTTTTTTCTTTCGTTTATATGGTCGAGGACCAGTAGTCAATTGCTTTTGTCTTTTCTTCTCCTTTGGAGGAATGAATTTCTCAAAAACTAGGTCCTTGTCAGAAAAGAAAAGACGTTCTTCGACCATTTCCTTCCAGCTGTCGGTAATGCTAGCTTCAATCTCACTAGTAGGCTCAAAAGATCTAAGCCTAAACCTCTTAATGAGGAGCAATTCTCTCTTCTCCACATAAACTACTCGCTCAATGTCCGAGAAGATGCATCACCCTCTAGCGACGATATTGAAGCTGAAATATGGTGGCACTGGCCAAGATTGTTTAAGGCCAAATTGACGAGCAGCAAAATTGGGAGTATAAACTTCTACTCCACATTTATTATTCGCCTTGCCCCAAACCGTATCGAAGTGAAGATCACGGCCAATGAGAAAACGGGCCCAAGCCAGTATCTTATCCTCAGAATCTAAGTTTGAGGAAAGATCAAGTAAGGGTTTAATGGACGATGGGTGAGAATCAGGGTTGAATGGACGATACGAAGAATAATTGGACAAAGTATAAAAATAATTGAAAGCTTGTTGAAAAGATTTGGAAATAGAAGACGACGAAAGATACAAATGACCTTGAGTTCTGGCAGATGACGATGAAGGCGGCATGTGAAGATCAGGGAAGTAGGCTCTAAGCCATAATTGGACGAGCCACAGAGGACCAAATCCCATCAAACTACCACCTTCCTTCAACTGTTCGAGGATGAGGTACATTCCTCGGTAGATGGCCGACAAAACAAAAGGAGAAAGAGAAAAAACTTGTTTGCCTGAAGAAAGATCCCGGGCAAGTGGGATATACCCCTTGACAGGTCTTTTAGAAGGAAGGCAAAGGACAAATTTACAGACCCAATAGTAAATGAACGCTAATCGTTCAAGAGAGTTTGGAGGGCCATCGCTCTCAGACAACTTGGCATAATAATTAATGAAAAGACTGTAATTCTTATCGACATAAAAAACGATCTCTTTCTTGGGTACGTCCATATTGGCTGATACAGAAGAACCAAGTGGAGTTAAACCAGTTAAGAGCGATATGTCCAGCAAAGCTATGGTGAGCGAACCGAAGGGGAAGACAAAATTGTTATATTCTGTCGACCAAAAGAGAAGCGACGAAATAAGCAAGTTAGAATCTTAAGGAGGAACCCTGGTGCTCAAGTCCAAGAAGTCTAAAATACCCACATCAGAAACAATTGACTTAGTCTCAGAATGGCCAATCATCCTATTATACCATTCTATAAACTTGTCATCAGCTAATGGCCAGGAGATGAGAGGATTTTTTGAAGAAAGAGAAGATAGATTTAGGGTTCCTGAAAAGGGCAAATCGCCAGAAAGAGGAAAAGAATGCACGAGAGCAATCTCCTCAGGACCAAGGAATATTTTCAGGAATGAAGCAAGGACCCAAAGTAAATAACTGAGAATTAGGGTCACTTTCCCGGGCCAGATAACTACTCCTTATTTCCTCCGACTTCATGCTTTCATTGTAACCCCCAACGGCAGATGTCACCTCTTTCTGTCCTCGTTGTCAGCCTTGATCTCGCGCACCATGATGACGAAGAAGAAGACAGGCGAAGAAAGGTTTAAAAGAATAAAGAACCGCCGCGGAAGTAGGTAAAGAGCAGTAAAACTCTAGGAGACTTGAAGAAGAAGACAGGCGAAGAAAGTTCTTTCCTGGCTGAAGGAAGCGATTTAAATAAAGGGTTTTTTGTCGTTACTTGCCAAAAGGTTTAAATGCCGGATCCAAAAAGATTTGGATAGAGAAAAGAAATGACGCAGCGGCTCATTTTCCTAAACATCCATCATGATTAAATTTGAAAACTTAGGCAAAACGGTCAAATCCTGTCTGCTGCGGTCACCTCGTCATTAAAGTATCTCCTCGATCACCGCATGGGGGGCAAAATGTTAGCCAAAATAATGGCTAAATCATTAATGACGGACACGTAAGCAAAAAAGTAATAACTAAATGGATAATAACTATATAATCTTATCGTCCAGATAAAACCTATCGACCAAATGGACGATAGAATATTCACAACAGAGGACGACATCATCCATATGGCAAAGATCATGTAAGAGACTAAGGACGATGATCGCCCAAAAGTCACAGTGGGACATGTTACTTAATATCATCGTGCAAAAGCAATTAACACATGTGCCAAATATGGTTAAAAAGCACATGCATGTATGACGTGGACAAGAAACGATAAGTAAGTCAGCGTAATTATGACATGTGCAACGAAAGAGCATCGATCACGTGTACTCTCCAAACCAGACACGAACGTGAAAGAAGACGTTGTGGGGCTGTTTGCACACGATCTCCTCCTTTTACGCCATCAACCCTCAAGGCGGGAGCAGTTAGTTAGTTTCTTAGAATAAATAGCTTCTCTTTACCACTGTAAACCCCCTCGACACTCTGTAACCAACTCTGAAGCATGGCTTTCGTTTTATTTGTATCTGTAAGTTAATTAATATAAGCTTTCAGTTTGATTAATGGCTTCTTTTACTGTTTTATTAGTATAATCTAAATAATGTAGTTGTTTTAATCGTTTTCTCCTTTTATTTCTTTCTTTTAGTTCTAGGTTAATGGGTTCTGTCCGTTTCTGCATCTTTAGCATAATTTAATCTAAGATTAATGTAGATTTAATTAAGTTAAATTAGTTTTAGAATAGATTAAACTAGTTTATTAATTACAGTTTCTATTTTTCCTGATCATAGGAGTATTTTAGAATTAATTTAGGTTTAATTACGGCTATAATGAGTAGATTTAGATGTTTTCTCTTGACTCAGTAACTTAGGTTGATCTTTAATATTTTCTTTATTTAATTTCCCGATCTTAGGTAATTTAAGACTTTTCGGTAGATTAATTTAGATTATTTTAGATTAATTTGGATAATTGATCTTAATTAGATTATTAAATTAGGTCTAATTTAGATTTTCATATTACTTGAAATCTCTGGTTCGATTATTCGAAGGAGTAGAACTTAACTGTAATCATCTGATAGTTAAGTGTGGAATAGGATTTGACCTTGACTATTTGACCGGTCAACGGTTAGATTTCCTCTCTAACACCATCCCTACCCTATCACGTCAATCCCAGGAGCCTCTTATCCATTCTTGTTCGATCCTGGCCGGGGAGCAACTCAAAATAGAAAACTCACATTAGGTTTAGGAATAATCAGGCTCGCACTAATGACTTATGTCCCTGAAAATCTTCAAATTTACACAATTACTCCTAAATTCTTAATATTTACAAGATTATCTTAGAAAAAATAAGGTAATAATATATTTATCCTTGGAGTTACTTTCCGTTCGATATCCAAAGAATATTCCTCCTGACGCTGTTGGGGGCTAACAGCGATGCTTGGAGTTACTTAAATGCCCTCCTATCATAGGTTGGTTTAAAGTTGAATAAAAAGCTTCCAAGGGTCATCTCCTTTCTTAAGTTCCCTCGTATCAGAGACCCCGGGTGACGTGGTGAAATTGGGTCAAAAATGTGTTTGGAATGTCCGGACGTGGACGAGAATTTGAGAAGAAAAGTCAAATTTTTTAAAAGGTTGGTCAAAATTGGTTTTCCGTCGGACCGCCAAAAGGCGTATGTACTGAGGGCCAAATAGAAGCCGATTAAAATTTTTGAATGGAGGGACTCAATGTTAAGATCTTGAAGATGAAGTATCATATAAAATTTTTAATAAAACTACAAGGTACTAATTAATAATTTAGCCAAAGAAAAACTATGTAAATATGGCTTAAAAATCGAGGCATTTGCATAATTCCATAAGAAGTCTCCGCAAGACTGTCATTTTGAAATCAAGGTAAACCAATCAACAACCTCAAACCCAGATTAATCCAATGACCAACGGACTTTTACATCAGCAGGAGGAGCATTCCACATAGCTTGGAGCTTCTTGACGAGCTCTAGCAGCTCCTCAGTTGTAGGCCCTACCTCCTTCACTGCATTATCAACACAGAAACACTCAGCCCAGCCAACCAACAGTGGAATCTTGGCCGCGTCGAGGAATTTTATGCCAGTCGAGTGCTCTAAGGTCTTGATCCAACCAAGATAGCTCCCGAAGGCCATGTCCAAATAGCCAATTGAGTCTCCTCCAAAGAAACTCTTTCCATTACTGCACTTGTCAAAGGCATCCTCGAGCAGCTCCAGTGCTGCAAGCAATTGGTCGATACCTTGTTTCTTGGCCTCCTCGCTCTGTGCTTTGAGAATGCTTACTATACCAGGGAAGAACTGCAAACAAGGAGATGACACAAAAGGTCCGTCTTTAGGATACTTAATTAGTCATTTGATGGACGGCAGCAGGAGATATTCTTGGTGAGATGTACCTTATCGTCGACATAGACAGTCCAGAAGCGTGCCATAGCGCGGTCATAGGGGTCGGAGGGGAGGATTGAAGGCAAGGCAGAGGAGGTCCAGACATCGTCGATGTACTGCAAAATGATCATGGACTCGCAAATGGGCTTGCCGTTGTGGATGAGCACAGGGATTTTCTTGTAAACAGGGTTGGATTTCAGCAGCAGCTCGCTCTTGTCCCCAAGCTTCTCCTGGAGGAACTCGTAGGTCACTCCTTTCAGGTTTAGCGCGACCCTTGCTCTCATCACAAAGGGGCTCGCCAGCGCCCCGATCAACTTCACCGCGCCTGCAGTCATTTTTCCACTACAATTCCTTCTGATTATTGATTCCCTCTATGAGGCTGTTGCTTTCTATGCAATAAGATTATTGTGTGGTCTATTTATAGAGTTAGCTTGAGTTAATCTTGTGCAACAAGCAAGAGAGACGTAGATGAATTTTAGCGTCGCAATGGCGTCATGCATGCCGTCACGTAGCCAGTCAAGACGAGCCTGGCGGGTGGTCTTCCACGGACATTTTGCTCATTCGTGTTTGGAACAGTGTAGAACAGTAGTGTCGCCGTAGGTGGGAGCAGTATGATTAAGTTGACAGAGAGATTTCATTGTCCATCTTCCAGACTGATTGTAACATTTCGCAGCTTGGCCAACAAGCTCTAACTCCACCTTGTCCCTATTGATGTGAGGTTGTACTACATTCCATTATTTCGGGTAGCACTAGAGAGAAATTATAAACATGAAACCTTTTTTTTTATTAGATAAGCCCGTGGGCGGGGTTACAAAGCAAAAGAAAAGGAAAACAGGAGAAGAAACAGAGCAAACAGAGCAAGGCAGGCTCTGAATGCTGCCAACCACCTGACTCAGAAGGCTGCCGACCATCTCTTGCAGTTTTATAAACATGAAACCTAAAACTCTAACAAAGAGAACAAAGATGATAGAGGTGGATAAGGCTCGGAGACTCACAAACGGATGATGCCTTGAAGAGATCACCTTGTGCAAGAGATCACGGCCGGCATCGGAGATGAAAGTGGACGCCGGAGCATTGTGCAAGATATCGCTCCTTGAAAAGATTGTTGGTTGCCTCGTCTAGGGATCAGGATCGCGATAATTTAGAGATTAATTAGTGCGCAGGAGCCTTGACAATTTTAGATGAAAAGAAGCGTGTATCCTCTGTTTGGTGCGACTGGGATGGGTGGAATCAATCACGATCCATCGATCGCGATTCCAGCTTTTGGGTACGGCGACTTGTGTATGAGTTAATCCAACGAAGCACTTCTCTACCAACTAAAGTTGTGTTTATTTGAGTTTTTTTTTGAATAGATAAGCCGAAGCTACAACTTAGACATTAAGTTGTTCTCATCTCGCCAAGGGAATCATATCACGGGCAACGGGCAGATCGAGCAATCTCATCTGCCCTTATATTAAACTCACGCGGAATTTGAACAATAGAAAATCCATGAACTTTGGTAATCTCTCACCAAATCTCAAGAACTGTTTGTGTGCATTCCACAGATAGAGGATGATCTCCTAGAACCATATCTACTGCCTGCTTAGAGTCACATTCCACAAGTATGCTTGTCTCATCTTCTTGCCGTGCTTCCCTTAATCCAAACAAGATTGCCTGGAGCTCCGCATATACAACCGAAGAGGCAATGCCAGTAGTCATGGATTCCCATCTACTATTGTCGCTTCCATCCCAGCACACAACCCCAAAGGCAACCCCTGTATCAGCCACAGAGGCATCAGTCTGAATTCGCACGCCATCCCAACCTATCCTTCTTGCAGGAACAAGCCTTGGATTGAGCAGTAGAAACTCCCTTGTTTGCCATCTAATTGAGTGCACCAAGCTCCCAGCGTCACAACCCCCATCAGCAAACTGCCTTTGACATCTATTTTTCCACAGTAACCACAAGGCATTAGCAACGAGGCACTTCATGAAACGGGTATTTGCATCTTTCTCAGATCTTTTAAACAGTTTCAAACACGAAGTGAGATCAGTCGGAGGCAGATGGAGTGGAAAATGAAAAGAAAGCAGCTGCCAAACTGACCTCGCAAAATCACAATTAATTCATGAAACGGGTATTTGCATCTTTCTCAGATCTTTTAAACAGTTTCAAACATGAAGTGAGATCAGTCGGAGGCAGATGGAGTGGAAAATGAAAAGAAAGCAACTGCTAAACTGACCTCGCAAAATCACAATTAATTCATGAAACGGGTATTTGCATCTTTCTCAGATCTTTCAAACAGTTTCAAACACGAAGTGAGATCAGTCGGAGGCAGATGGAGTGGAAAATGAAAAGAAAGCAGCTGCCAAACTGACCTCACAAAATCACAATTAAACAAAATATGATCAACTGACTCCTCCTCTGTTCCACATAGCAGACAATCCTTATCACTAACTATCCCCAAAGACCATAGCACCCTTTTTGCTGGCACCTTCCCATGGGCAAGAAGCCATAGGAAATGCTTTGCCCTTGGACCTGCGGGCACTTTCCAAAGGTACCACCAATTCGCACTATTCCCAATTGTCTGGCTTTCCAAACTTTCAAGGAAACGATAACATGAGCTAGATGATATAACTCCATTACGCGCCCATGCCCAACGAGGAGGTTCACAAATATCACCAGGTAAAATGGGGACAAACAAGGCATGCTCAACTAAGTCAGAGTGCAGGAATGAGGAGAGAAGTTCCATGCACCACTGACCCTCCTCATTGATTAGAGTACTCACCTCCATAGAGCAGCCGACTACAAACATGTACGCTGAGTTCCGAAGCGGTGCATCTTGGATCCACCAGTCATCGAAAACATCCGCTTCACATTTCCTAGACACTGGCTAGCGAAGTCCTTGTCTCAGCAACCTCCCAGCAGGACAGATGGAACGCCATATTGTTGACGCATCAGCATGTGCTTTCATCTGTGGTAGGATATCTTGAAATCTGTACTTGGCCTTGACCATCTTAGTCCAGAGGGAGTCTGTAGGCTGGAGGAGTCTTGCAGCCCTAGCCATCCGGAGTGCTCTTTGCCATCTACACAAATCCCTCAAACCCAACCCCCCTTGTGATTCATGCTTACATACCTTCTCCCAAGCCACAACTGAGAGGCCTCCACGCTTGCCATTCCAAAGAAACTGTCTGGCCAGCAACTCAACCTTCTTTAGAATTGTAACCGGAACTGGAAGAGCTGACATCAAATACACATGGAGAGCTTGGACCACTGACTGTAAGAGAGTTACCTTGCCAGCTTGAGAGAGTCACAAAACACGCCATGAGCTAATTCTGGAATAGACTGCCTCTACAAGAAAATTGAAATTTGTAACCTTTAGCCTGCGGATATCCAACGGTACCCCTAAGTATTTCCAAGCCCCATCCTTCTCACCAAAACCCAAGAACTTTTCAGTTCTGCGCTTCCGCCTAGCAGATATCTTCGGTGAAAACTTGACGCTCATTTTTTCTGGATTCAACTCAAGTCCCGATAACTTGTGGTATCTACGCAGCACATTCCTTAACTTCTGGGCCTCCTCCCTCCCCACTCTTGTAACAAACAGACAATCATCAGCAAAAAGGAGATGACTAACACAGACTGGGCCTCGAGCAAACCTGACTCCTTCAAGTGCCATGAGAGGTTGCTGTAACAATCGCATTAGCACTTCTTGGACAAGAATGAATAAGTAGGGGGGAATCGGATCACCTTGCCGCAAGCCCTCCTTGAATGAAACAAAATAGATGTTCTACCATTGACAATCAAAGAAAACCTCGGGGTAGTAACACAGACCATGACCCAATGTATCCAACAGCTCAGAAAGCCCATTGTGACCAACACTCTCCTCAAGAACCGCCAACTCACTGAATCATAGGCTGACCTCAAATCAGCTTTAACAACCATTAAAGGAGCAGAAGCTGGTGCTCTACGAACTGAATTCATCAATTCCTGCGCCACGACAACATTATCTTGGATTGACCTCCCCTCCACGAAGGTGGACTGCTGTAGACTCACAAGTTCACCACGGAAAGGTCTAAGGCGATCCACCAAAATTGAGGAATTACCTTATAGAGAATGTTGCACAAGCTTATTGGCCGATAGTATTTGATCTTCCTAGGGTTTTTGCATTTTAGGATGAACGATATAAAGGTATCGTTCCATCCTGGCGGCAAAGATCCAGACTGGAAGAAGCTCCTCTCCATAGTTCACATCAACCCCCACGATATCCCAGTACTTCAGATAGAATTCTGAGGGAGTGTCATCAGATAGAATTCTGAGGGAGTGCCATCACTTGAGCAGATGGGAAAGCACAAGGTTCTCGTGTTTATTTGAGTTAATCCTAACGCATCACGAGACAGAGAGAGATATCTTATTTTTAAGTTTTATATATATGTTAGAAATATTTTGTTAGTAACTTTTTAGAAATATTTCCATAATATTCATTACTATTATTTAGAAATATTTTCTTAAAATAAATAAATGAAAACATAAAGCATAGGAAAAAGAGTTTTCATGCCTTAACGAGACTAGCTTGATCGAGACTACACTTATTCAAACTCGGCTTGAAATTAATTTCGAGCCAAAGAAGAGTGATCAAGCTCGGCTTATTTAGCTTAGAGCTGAACTTGATCACACTTATTATTGAGTCGAGCTCAAGCCAAGCTCATGTCGGTCGTTTATTTTGACAGCCCACTCATGAATAGGATTCTAATCGAGCGAAGTCGTGAGCCCGAGCCTGAGCATTAGTCAAGCCTCAAAGCTCAGCTCGAGCTCGGCTCATAATAGAGAAAATTTGACTAGAGCTCACTTAAAGCCGGGCTTGCGAGCCTAGTCAAGCCTATACACTATATATATATATATATATTAAATGATTTATTATTTTAAAAAACTTAATCGAGCTGAGCCAAGCTTAATCAAGCCGAGCCCAAGGCTGTTTGAGCTCGAGCTCGATTAAGAATCAAGCCTTAGACGATTCATGCACGTGCTGGGCTTCACGTCATGCCGAGCTGCTCGAGCGCACGCACCCCCTTTGCCGCGTGCACGCCTTGCCAACCAGAATAGAACACGCCCTTACGTGTTCCCTTCGCAAGTGACGAAAAACAGTATCATTCATCTTCAAGACCGAGCAACTCAAAATCAGATCTATCTCCAAATAAAATGAGAACCTGCAAGCAGTTTTATTTTTCTTTTTAGAAGATGTTTTGAAACTTCATCTTTTCATCGCCCTCATTTCGGCCTCCAAGACCTAGCTCACTTGACCAATAGCTTCTCCTCTAGCCGAAACACCCACTGGTACAAAGAGCAATAACCCATGTTTTAGAAGATGTTGTTAGATGTTTGTTTGCTGATTATCTATGTGCCTTTGATCTCTTATGCATGTCTCGATTGTTGTTGGAATATCAACCTTACAAGGAGCAAAAACGGTCATTCTTGTTTTGCCATTATTATAAGGTTGATTAAGGTAAGGTTACTAAGGTTGCGTTTGGTTGCACGGCGGAAGAGGTAGAGAGAGAGGGAGAGGAGTAGAGAGGAATGGGTGCCCTCGTTAGTGTTTGGTATGACCATGGGAGTGCGAGTGGGAGAGACATTGCTGTATTTTGTATGTCCAAATTAAGATGGGAAAGTGCATTAATGATATTGAAGTTGCTAATATACCCCTTGCTACATTATCTCATTAATATAACGTATTTTTGTGATGTTGAGATTCATATTTTTAATAAAATATTACATCATTAACTATTTTAAGGAATTAAAGAGAAAAAATACAGTAAACTTACTTTTTTTTTAAGCTTGACCAACACAACTTAAGAGAACGATCAGACGGTTATAATCTAATTCATCCTTTTAAATCTGATGGCTACAATTACATCTTCTAAAGAATACATAACTATTAAGAAGGGTGTTTTAGTAATCCAAGCATGTGTTGATCAAATAGGAGGGAAAGGAAACTAGACTCCTCCTAACTTGTGAGGAGTCCGGTTTCCTCCTATGACGGGAGAGCTCGGGAGAGGCGACTCCCTCTCCCGCGCTTAAATGGCAACCAAACATGGCGGAGGGAGTCATGACTCCCTCTCCCAAAGTCAAACCAGCAACCAAACGCACCCGAAGAGATTATTATTCGTATAAGCTAAGAGATTATATTCCCCCACTTTCCCCGATCCTCTTCTCCCTCAACGCTCCTCCGTCCCCTCTCGCCAACCGCCTCTCTCTCTCTTCAACGCTCCTCATCCCCCAGGCGACCTTCCTCCACCCCTTCTCTCAATCCCTCCCCACTTCTCCGAGCTCCCGTCGCTGGCCAAGTCTCAGGTTCCTCTCCCTCTTCCCGGTGCTCTCTTTCCAGTCGATCTTCCACTCCCTCCCAATCAAGCTCTCGTCGGAACGCCGTCCCGACCCCCCTCTCTCCTCTCTCTCTCTCTCCCCCGCTCCTCTAATCTTGCCTACTGCCTGAACCCCGATGCCCGAGTAAATTACTTCAATTTTTCTGTTACTTCAATTTTGTTACCTGATACATATGAAGAACTACCCTATGTGGTCTCTCCTCCGCTCGCCCTCTTCAATTACTTCAATTTTTTGTCCCCTAATTTTGTTTTCTGTTACATGTCCACGTAAATTACTTCAATTTTGTAACTGTGATTTTAGAAAGAAGATTATCTAGCTTTAAGTGGACCTTCAAAGTTTATGAATTTATTTAGATAGGAATTAGGACTTAATAAGATATCAGCATTGTAATCAGATTTTCCAGTTAAAGTATAATGGTAGAGTTATGAGAAACGCTTGATTCAAGATATCAGTAGCTTTAATTTAGAGCAAACCGTGTGGACTAAGCCATGCAATTCCGTTTTCACCAGCATCGCCAATTCGCCATAGCTGGGGGAAAAAATTAGAGCAAGCCTTTTCCTTTTATTCATTCTAAAGTTTATTTTGTGAAGCCTTCAAGTTGTTTTATTTGAAATCTCTGTTTGAAATCTCTGTTTGAAATTAAATTTAAGCTGCCAATCTGAAACCACGAAGCAAATTACAACACACCAAGCTTTATGTCCAGGTGATCCTTTAAAAGTTTAATCAATCAATCCTATGTCAGAGTTATAGCTTAATCACTAGTTGATTTATTGAATCAAATCCACTGCTTAGTACTCAGAACTATAGTCACAGAGCTATAGCTTAATCGCTAGTTGTTTTTCTTTCTTTTCACTATTTTTTTATTCTTTTTTTAACAAAGTTTGTAACTTCTCCGACGGAATGCAGGCAAGGGATTGTAATCAACGTGATGCAGTTAACTATTGGAAGCATTATCCAAAAGGTATCCATTCCCCTGCTTCAATTAAGGTAACTGCAGTGTTCATTATTCCATAAAGGGGAAATTAGCTTTTGATACCCTCTATTTTCAAACTTTTACAATCTGATACCCTCTAGTTAAAAGAAAATTTAGTACCCTGAGATTTTCAAACCGCGACAAATCCCAGACGGCTTTAATCGCCGTTCACAGAAAACAGCTTACGTGTATGGTGTTTACACGTGGCGGCATGTGATGAGGAGAGAGAGAGAGAGAAGATGGCGGCCACCATCTCCGACGAACTCTACCACATCTCCAGTCATCCTCTACCACTGAACCATGTCACCTCCGGCCATCTCCCTTAGGTAGTCACCCTGCCACCGATTCACCCTCGTCGTCTCCCTCTGAACCCAGTCTTCCCCAAGCAACAAACCCAGCTCGTCGTCCCAACCTTTCTGGTAAAACCCATGAGAGGAGTTGGACACGAGAAGCAGAGATGGCGTCATGTGAGGACCTGTCCCTCTACTCCTGGGTCGACCGGCTGGGTCGAACCCGTGGTTCGTTTGATTGTTTGTTTCGCGTCGAGCGCGCGATCCGTTGGATCGCATTGTTTCTTGGACCACAAGGGCATTGTCAGTATGTTCCACACCCGCGTGTGCACACACTGACCATGTTTGTGTTAGTGTTTGATTAGAAAGGTTAGGTGGACCTGGGATCAAAAGATCCGGGCTTGGGCTTAAGTTTTAGTCCAAGTCTAGCTTTTTGCACTTAAAGAATCGATCTTTCCTTACTAAAAGATCGATCTTTTAGTGCCAGAAAGTCAATCCGATTTGTCAAGAAAGATCTCTTGAGTCGGTTCGTTCGTCTATAAAATGAACAAAACCTTTTTCCTTTGATTTTATTTTTTGGAAAATCCACGTTTTGAGCTGTGTTCTTGCTAGATTTGATTTCGTTTGAGGACAATCCAAGGCCTAGGGTTTAGGGTTTAGGGATTCTACCTATGTTTCTTTTCCGGATTTGAGAGTTTGGGTTTGATTGAAGCTTGTTTGCTTAGATATGTTAAAATAAAAGTTTGTTTTCAATGAAATCTTCGGTTTTGGACTCGTGATCCTTCGTACTTCCAGATCCCAGAGTTTTGTGGGATTTGGTGGAGTTTTCCGGCGATATTTCTCGTCGGCAGTTCGCCGGTTAACCCATTGGGATCGATCTCTCTTGAGGAAAGATCGATTTCTTGTGGGGTGTCATGCCCAGCCCGAGCGGGATCGATCCTTCTGTCGGAGAAGATCAATCCTTGCTTGGCTAGGATGGCGGGGTCCGTGTCATGAAGAAGATCGATCCTTCTGTTGGGGAAGATCGATCTCTTCCGGTTGACAGGGGCGAGTTTTCTCCCAAGCACTAAGAAGATCAATCTTCTCTGGGGGAGAGATCGATCTCTTAGTGGCTGAGGGCCATTTTCAATGGGTTTGCCCGTAGGGCTTCGCATGAGCGGTTTTCTTTACAACTTTATGAACTTGTACATATCTCTAAGCATGCTAGCCCCATTTTAGGGGCAGTGGTGAACCAGGAGAGTGATGACTCCTGGGTTGTTTAGAATAAGTGGGCGAGTGGCCCTATCGCTTTCCTTAGACTTGCATGCCGGCGTGCGCCGAGGGCTTTTACCTGTGTGGTTTGTCTCTTTTGTTTGCAGGGCTGCTTCCCGATGCAGGTTGCTGGTTGACTGGCTGGCAGTTGGTGGTGTACCACTGCAGCAGTCTGTGGTGTACCACTGCAGCAGTCTCAGACCTTAATTATTTGTTCACCACCCGGGGCCGGTAGTGTGCCGAGCCCAGACCGTGTTATGCTATCGTTACATCCTGCTGCATGCTTTAACTACTTATATGTGTATATTCATCGCATGCATTCTCTGTTGTGCATTAGTTGCATGGTTAGGGCGTGGGCGATCTGTGGGTCACCATCCCGAGGCTGGAAGCTCATATTTAGCCCTAGGATCGGGGTTGGGTAGTTTGGACCCGATTTGAATTGTGGTGTCCAGTCGGACGTGATGATAGGCTTAGATGACTGGTACACCTGTTGCTTGGTGATTGTAGAGGTCATGTCGACCTCGAGTCGGATGCTGAGGTGTAGCTGGTGTTCCACTGAGACAACTCCTGAGTAGAGGAGTTGCCTACTCAGCGGTGCCATTTCCCGCCTGCAGTGTCATTCCCTGCTTGTGAGTCTACAGTGTTAGTCCTGCTTACTGAGTGTGACCTGACATGTGACCAGTTCTTCTGGAAGACCATGATTGTGGGCCTCAGGGACACGCGATGGGGTTATGGAGCCTCTGTATACACCCAGGTTTTACTTGAGGGCGATACTATTGTGTTTCCCTCTTCCTTCTGTGTGTCGTAGTGTAGTTTCCCTGCTGAGCTTAGTTGTTCACTCCTACCCGGGCTGCGTTTGCAAGTGCAGGTGTTCACTCCTCTTTGGTGGCCCATACCGGGCAGTTGGTCGGAAGTGCGGCGGCGCCAGGCGGAGTCTGAGAGGTGGCGATCTTTTATTGCTTTAATCCTATGTTAGTTAGTCTCCTACGGAATGCTTAAATGTTGTATTTGAATCTTCCCCTCTCCGAGGATATGTATATTAAATTCACTAGGGTTTTGCAATCTTGGGTTCGATGTTGTTCAATTATGTATTTTAAATTGAGGGTATTTATGATGAATTGCTAGGGAGACCAATAGGTTAGATAGAACCCTCGTCAAATTTTCTGTTGTTTGTTAGGTTCCGGTTCGCGTCGCCGGGCCCGGTTGGGCTTTCGTGGGTTGGGGCACGACACGTCGACACCATCGAACTTGGTGCGACGGGTCAGACATGATTTTGGACGAAGTAGATGATATCGTTGTAGACCCACCACGTGTGCGCTAGCTCTGACATCAGCGCCACATTGCTCCGCCGCATCCTCTCATTCTCCTCCATCAACGTACGCCACCGCTCATCTGTCTCCACCACCACCATCATTACCATTTCCTCCATGGATCCCAATGTAATAACTCCCATTCTTAGTACTATTATTATTGTTACTAGTACTAGTGTTGTAGAGTAGTAGTCTCAGACCTCTCGGTGGCGAGAGCAATGCCTCATGATCATGGTGAGTTGGGAAGTGGTGGTAGAGGGGTAAGTGGCGGTGGTGCGTAGGAAACGGTGGCGGCGAGAGCGGCGACAACATCGACGACCCCGACGATGTCTTCCAACGGTGGATCTGAAACAACATGTGCTTCTCACCCTTTGTGAAGAACTCATTAGCTCGGGTAGGTGCCGTCGAGGAGGAGGGTTGTGGTGAGGCTGGTCGAGGTTTGAGCCAGCAAGGGAGGTAGGGGATGGGGGGTTAGGCGATGGGAGGAGCTCGGGGACGCCGGGAATGGAGGAGATGGTGGATTTCGTTGGTTGTGGCTTGCTGCCGGGATTGCAGGTGGGTGCGGCGGTGATAGAGAAGACGGTGATGCTGGGAGAGTGGTGACTGCGATTGTCTTGGGAGCTTGGATGGAGAGAGAGGTTGGTGGTGAGATGAGGAGGTTGGTGGTGAAGTGGAGGGATGAGTGGTGGTGCAGTACGTACGGCTGCCGACGAGGTCGTCGGGATGGGTGGACGGATGAACGACCGGCGACCACCACCCTCTCTCTCTCTCTCGTTCTCTCTTTCTCTCTCTCTCTCCCTCCTCATCACATGTCGCCACGTGTAAACACCCTGCATGTGAGCGGTTTTCTGTTAACAGGGACTAACGTCGTCTAGGATTTGTCGTGGTTTGAAAATCTCAGAATACTAAAGTTACATTTTCTAACTAGAGGGTACCAGATCATAAAAGTTTGAAAATAGAGGGTATTGTTGGGTTTTTTCCTCCACATGGGAGTCGGTGGCGATACGAGGAAGCAGAGACAATCATGGTGCAATGTGGAGAATTCAGCAAGATGGAATTCTAGCATTTTTTGGCTCTGTTTGCATCTTGGATCGATCCAAAGCTATAGTGGATCGATCCATACCCTGTTTCCAAAGGCGTGTTTTCAAGGCTTTCGAAATGGATCGATCCAAGCCTGCTCTGGATCGATTGAAGACACTATAGACGGGGAAATTGGACAGTTTAGATCTAATCCGATCCTAAACTGTTTGGGGCCTATAAATAGGGGTTTTCTAGGTCTTCTTTGTGTGCTTCTTGAGCTTCTAGGGTTTCCTTTGTATGCTCTAGAGAGGGTTATGAGAGTTAGGATTTGGTGAGAGTCTAAGAAGTTGAGAGAGAGAGATACTTCTTGAGATCCTAGAGGGACATTCATCCTCTCTAGCAGACCTCTGTAATCCCTATGACCACTGTGAGAGGTGTGAGTGTAAGCAACTCTAGAGAGAGACTCTCCTTGTCTCCGCTAGAGTTAGGGCTTTGTAATCTCTCCCTCATAGTGAAGATTTCCTCCGCCAACCGTGGTTTTTCCTTCCAGTTGTTACTGGTAGGTTTTCCACGTAAATCCTTGTTTCTATTTTACTTTGTTTGTGGTCTGGTTGTTATCTCTTTCACTGCGACATCCCATTGTTATCTGGCGCATCTCCGGCATCGTCGGGACACCTCAGAGATCCCTGACAAGTAGTACAAGACCTAGGTTCTGAGATTAGGGGGCTTCGAATCTCTGATCAAGATTCTAAGCCCCCGATCAAGATCTGAAGCATCTGGGTTGGATTTTGACAGAAGCGAGATGGACGCCAACGTTGGACGGATGATTCTACTAAACGGGAACAACTGGAACCTATGGAAGACAATGATGAAGGATCTTTTATTCTGCAGGGATCTCTACGAGCCTCTGCATGGAATAGAAAAGAAGCCTAAAGAGATAGAGGAAGGAGAATTGAACAAGCTTAACAGGAAGGCCTTGACAACTATCCGACAGTGTTTGGATGATTGTGTCAACCACCATGTGTCGACAACGATGACAGCCAAAGATCTTTGGGTGAAGCTTCACGAGCTTTACGAGAGGAAGTCTGTTGGAAACAGAACTTTCTTGATCCGACGGCTCGTGAATCTGAAGTACCATGATGGAGGGTCGATAGCCAAGCACCTGAATGAGTTCCAGAGCATAGTCAATCAACTTGCTACCATGAAGATGGTGTTGGATGACGACATGAAGGCACCTCTCCTGCTTAGTTCTTTGCCATATTCTTGGGAGAGTCTGGTAGTCTCGCTCAGCAACTCAGCGCCTGACGGAGCAGTATCCCTGAGCCAAGTTACAGGATGTTTGCTGAACGAAGAGACCAGACGGAAGGCTGTTGGAGCAAGGCAGATAGATTCAGAGTCTGTAATGGCAATGAACCAAGGGAGAAGGAAAAGCGTCACCTGCTACTACTATGGCAAAGTAGGCCATGTCAAGAAATAGTGTAGGAAGTACAAGCAGGACATTGGAGACAACAAGGTTGGTGATAGCGAAGACAAGGGCACCACGAACGTAACGTTAGACACAGAGGTGATGTGACAGGGGAGCATCCGTGCTAGGAGCACGAGGAGGTGTATACGGTCGATCGAAGCGACCGAGGATATCTAAGTCACAAGCGCGGGATGTACTGCGACTTGAAGGCAAGAAAGCAACCGAGAAGATCAAGACTTGACGGCAGCATCCAAGTTTGGTGGACAGTTCTTGATGATGGTGATCTGAATCCGATGGGAGAACTGGAGTTCGATGGCAGATCCGAGGTTGATGGTGTTATCCAACTTCGACGGTGACATAAAAGCGGCTAGCTGGCAGCACTGGAGGTGGCATGACGGCTGCGCAATCCGAATTCGATGATGCATCCGAGTTTGATGGGGTTTTCTGAGCTTGATGGAGTATCCAAGTTCAAAGGTATATCATCATGTATCGGAAGGGGGACCTGTTGGGTTTTTTCCTCCACATGACACTCGGCGATGACACGAGGAAGCGAAGACAATCATGGTGCAATGTGGAGAATTCACCAAGATGAAATTTTTGTGTTTTTTGGCTCTTCGATCCAAGATCACAGTGGATCGATCCAAGATCACAGTGGATCGATCCAACCTGAAGCTGGATCGATCCAAACCTATAGTGGATCGATCCATAGCCTGTTTCCAGAGGCGTGTTTTTCATGGCTTTTGAAGTGGATCGATCTAAGACACTGTAGACAGGAAAATTGGACGGTTTAGATCTAATCCGATCCTAAACTGTTTGGGGTTTATAAATAGGGGTTTTCTAGGTCTTCTTTGTGTGCTTCTTGAGCTTCTAGGGTTTCCTTTGTATGCTCTGGAGAGGGTTATGAGAGTTAGGGTTTGGTGAGAGTCCAAGAAGTTGAGAGAGAGATATATATATATATACTTCTTGAGATCCTAGAGGAACGTTCATCCTCTCTAGCAAATCTCTGTAATCCCTGTAACCATTGTGAGAGGTGTGAGTGTAGGCAACTCTAGAGGGAGACTCTCCTTGTCTCTGCTAGAGTTAGGGCTTTGTTATCTCTCCCTCATAGTGAAGATTTCCTCCGCCGCCCGTGGTTTTTCCTTCTAGTTGTTGATGGTAGGTTTTCCACGTTAATCCTTGTCTCTATTGTACTTTGTTTGTGGTTTGATTGTTATTTCTTTCGCTGTGACATCCCGTTGTTATTTGGCGCATCTCCGGCATCGGCAGGACCCTTCAGAGATCCCCAACAGGTATCAAAAACCTAATTTCCCCTTCCATAAATATGAGACTCAACTTCATGGTGCCTAGATGGTAGTTCAATTATAAATTCTCTCTTTGATCCTTTGAAGTGCTCAACAACATTAGCCAATGAGCAAGCAGGATAGAAATTGGTGGTTACATTCTTGTCCATAGGCAGATTCAACAAGCTAAAAAATTTAGTTGTAGTTATTTGAATTATTAACTTAACTTACACTATCATGTTATCTAACCACTCCGAAATAGCACCTTCAGTTGCCTTCAATGCATCCACAGTCTTGTTTTCTAGTTCACTACTTTATGGACTTTATTTGTAGAAGATTCATGCTTAAAAGACTTAGTCATTGAGTTGTTTCATGAGTGCAACTTGGAGTAGTTTTCTATGAATCTTAACAGAGTTTGAATGGTTTAAGCTTGAGTTGGTTTTTCAAGTACTTAAGTTTGTGTGAGGCAATGAATACACTTCTGCTTTCCTTTGAATTTATTTTGACATCAATATGGAAGATAAGAGTTGGATAACTCTTAACAATAAATGGTGTGGTGCATATGTAGATGGAATTAAGAACTTCATACGCTTTGCTATTGATCATGCAAATCATAACAACATAATTCGGTGTCCATGTTGAATGCACAAATATGTACTTCCAAAGTTTTGATATAATGGAGAATCATCTATATGAACATGGAATGGCTCAAGGTTATATTCAGTGGGTACATCATGGTGAATCTTCTAGGCCAAATATGATTGACAAGAGTGGCAATTATAGTGCGAGGCATAATGAAACTTCAAAAATGAACTATGTTTATAAAATATTGGAAGATGTTGGTGTTGGGGAAGTGGGTGATAATGTTGAAGATGTAGATGTTGGGGAAGTGGGTGATAATGTTGAAGATGAGGTGCTGGATAGACAACATTCTTTTGTTGCCGATGCGGAACTGGATAAGTTTGCTAGATTGTTAAGGGATGCGCAATGTGAGCTCTATCCGGGTTGTCAAATACTCGAAGCTTGATTTCCTCATCAAGATGCTTCATTTGAAGGTTATAAACAAGTGATGCTTGAATTACTTAAAGATGCACTTCCAGGTGGTGAGACATTGCCCAAGTCATATAACGAGGCTCCAAGCTTGCCAAGAGAACTTGGTTTAGGCTATACATTGATTCATGCTTGCAAATATGATTGTATATTGTTCTAGAAGGAGTATGAAAATCGACAAGAGTGTCCAATATGCTTAACTTCAAGATGAAAATCTATTTCAAGAAAAGGTAAGAAGATTCCTCACAAGGTATTACGATACTTTCCATTGAGACCTAGATTGAAGAGAATGTTTATGTCAAGAAAAATAGCTACTGATATATGATGGCACAAGGAAAAACATACCGAAGAAATGGGTGTATTGAGACATCCTGCTGACTCTGTGGCATGACAACCATTCGATGAGGAGCATAGCTAGTTGATGAGTGCATGAAAGTGCACTTTGAACAACCTTAAAACCATCTCAATTGCTATATCTTCACCCTTAATCAACTTCTTTAGCACTATTTTTATGGTATATGTTACTTCACATAGTTGCTTGGAAAATGCAGGGAATTGAATCTGAAAGGAGCTGAAAAGAGTATATGGATCAAATTCAAAAATTAATCTGTACCTGCTCATGAAGAACCAGATGATGTACCATAAATGGTTGGAAAGCTCTTGAAGTCTAGATTCTGGAGAATTTTACGGTTCGTGATTCTGAGTTTCGTAGAGTAAGTTACAACACTTTTCGTACCAGTGCGCAGTGCTGAGTGAATAGTGACGGTCGACCGTCGCATCATCCGTGGCATCGACCGTCGCGACCGAAAATCATCACGGTCGACCGTGAGACCTTCACGGTCGACCGTCAAACCCTCAGGATCGACCGTCAAACCCTCAGGATCGACCGTGGAGCCCGAAAATCATCACGGTCGACCGTCAGATGCTCACGGTCGACCATTGCATCGACCGTCAGCCTCTGTCGAAGAAAACACTCCTCATGGTCGATGCAATGATCGACCATCGCTTTTCCAAACATTGTGCACAGTTCACGGTCGACCGTGACATCGACCGTGGCATCGTCCGCGGGTGTTTAACGGATTTAAACTTAACCCGAGTTTGCTAATTCTTGGACCCTATAAATATGAAACTTAGGGTTACTCAAAGGGGACTTCTTGGACGTTTTTGGAGGCTCTTTTCTGGGTGTTTCTCAAGGGAAGAAGATGAAGGAATCTCCATCCATGGCCGAGTAATCCGCGGGCATGGCGAACGGATGATCTAGCGAGGACTAAGGCTTCTTCTCCAACAATGGTTCATAGTTTTTAATCTTTATTGTTAAACTCTTCTTATGTATTGGATCTTCACAGATTGCTTTGTGGTTAAACATTATTATAAATCCAGTCATGCTTCTTTTATGATATTGTGATCCCATAGTTATCTCCTTCAATTCTCCTACCGAGTCTCGTGAGACCTTTGCTATACATTGCCCGTAGTGACAGCTGGTATTGTATATTCTTAGGGATCTGGTTAGATAAGGTTGGGGCTCTATACCGTGAGATCTTTGCTATGCATTGCCGATTGTGAGAGTTGGTATTGTGTATTCTTAGAGATCCGGTTAGAGTTAGGGCTTTGTCCCGATGAACTTTTGCTGCGCGTTGCCTATAGTGACAACCGGTATCGTGTATTCTTAGGTTTGGTTGGATGAAGTTAGAACTATAAAAAGGAAGAACCAATCGTAGGAAGAGACATTTATATATTTTATCAGATTCATAATTCTTTATCTTCCAGTTAAGGTGATTGGGATGTGAATTTCTTAACTGTGTATCATATGAACCGTTGAGAAGAGAAGAACCTAAATCCGAGTGAAGTGATTCCTGAAGCCTAGCCTCATTCAAATCCTTATTTCTTTCGTTAACTTTATCTTACCATTACATCTCCGATCTATTTTCTTAACTTTTTACGCTCTTGATTGTTTTCCATACATTATTATCTGTGTTTCTGGATCTTTCCTGCTTGTCTCTCTGTGGGATTCGACCTCTCTTATGCTGTACTGCACCGCGACCGCTGTGCGTGACACATTTGAGCGACATCAAAAATTGGCGCCGTTGCCGGGGAGACGATTCAGAAAAGCGCCAGAATCAGATTACAGTGATTGTAGACACCGAAAGCGGTAACTTCGTTCATTTTCTTTAGTCTTTATTTCTTTATTTCTTTATTTTGGTTTTGATTTTTTTTTAGTTGGTTTGCATCTTTTGGATCGTGTGTTTGCTGGTGTATGCTTCGGTATAGAGACGAACTAGGCAGATTTGCTAGACGCCCCGAGGGTGATTCTGAAACTTCTGATAGTGAGACATATATTGCTGATCTTTTTGACGCACAGTCACAAACCTCACATCATACTTTCATTATGGCTAAGCACGAGGAACAACAAGCTCCTAGGAGTTTGCAAGAATATTTGCATCCAACACGCACTGCTACACCTTCATGCATCATGTTTCCACCTAATGCTGCACATGTTGACTTTAAACCTGGCATGATTCAGTTGCTTCCTACCTTTCATGGGTTGGAAAATGAAAATCCATATGTGCATATTAGGGAGTTTGAGGAAGTAGTAGCGACCTTCCATGGCCAACCAGGTGCACTAGATATGATCCGACTTAAGTTCTTTCCCTTCTCACTGAAGGATAGAGCAAAGAGTTGGTTATATTCCTTGAGGCCACAATCTATAAAATCTTGGGCTGAAATGACACCGATATTTCTCACCAAGTATTTCCCACAACACAAAACCAACGCACTTAAGAGACATATTGCGACCTTCACACAGAAGGATAGTGAAACTTTGTATCAGGCGTGGGAACGATTTAAAGACATGTTGAATTTATGTCCCCATCATGGATATGAAAGTTGGCGTCTTGTTAGTTATTTCTATGATGGTTTAACTGTTAGAGAACTTCAATTTGTTGAGATGATGTGCAATGGTGAATTTTTGCAAAAAGATCCTGATGCAGCAATTGAATACTTGACTGAGCTTGCTGAGAAAGCTCATACATGGACTGGACCGAATGCAACAGAAAGTACAAACAAGGCCAGACCACCACCGCAACAACCAGGTGGAGGAATTTATCAGCTGCGGGAGGAGGATGCACTCAAGGCTAAAGTGGAGAGTCTAACAAGGGAGCTGGAGCTATTAAAGACCAAAGATATGATGGCAGCCTGGACCTCTCCATACAATGAACCTACAAGGCCGGCTGGGCCGTGTGCAATCTGCCAAGGCGTGGACCACCAGACTGAAGATTGCCCCACCTATGCTGAGATGAGAGGTGGGTACGACGAGCATTGCAACGCTGTAGGCGGATTCAGGAGGCCATACACTCCCTATTCAGAGACGTATAATCCAGGATGGCGAGAGCATCCGAACTTCAGCTGGAAGTGGAACACTCCACAGAGCAACGAGCATCATCAACCGCCACCTAATAAGCCTTTTTCTAACCCTCCTTATAATACATCTGGTTTTCCTAGGCCTATATTTAATGATAATTTACAGGAACTGAAATCTATGATTGTGCAGGAATCTAAGGAAAGGAAGGAGGATATTCAAGAGATCAAGAGCCAGATCACAAAGCTGATCAACTCTTTGAGCGTGCATGAACGAGGGAAGTTCCCAGCTCAACCTCAACAAACGCAGGTACCGAGTGCTGAGCAAAATAATGTGAAGGAGATGAATGCCGTAACTACAAGAAGCGGGAAAACAACAAAAAGTCCTTCACAAGAGCCCACCGAACCTCCTATTGTTGTTGAAGAAGAGGACCGGATTGATGAGAACCATGTAGAGACCGATCATTCAGATGGCCCTACACCAGGTAACTTTCAGGTACGTGTCCCTTTCCCTCAGGCATTGAAATCCACTAAATTTACTATGGAGCCCAACAGCGAGATTTTGGAGCATCTTCGGCAGGTTAAGGTAAACCTTCCTCTTTTGCATGTTATTAAGCAAATTCCTACATATGCTAAAGTGATTAAAGATCTATGCACTATGAAGAGACGACATCATGTAAAGAAAACTGCATTTTTAACAGAGCAGGTTAGTGCACTTCTTCAGCATAGGATTCCTCCTAAATATAAGGATCCTGGCTGTCCTACTGTGTCTTGTTTCATTGGAGAGCATGAAGTAGGACAAGCTTTATTAGATCTTGGTGCAAGTGTCAATTTAATGCCATATTCTGTTTACTTGCAACTTGGTTTAGGACAGATTAAGTCAACATCTGTGGTTTTGCAATTGGCGGATAGATCCACGAAAACTCCACGAGGAGTAGTAGAGGATGTGCTTGTTCAAATAGATAAATTTTATTATCCTGTTGATTTCTTAGTCTTGGATACTCAGGCTATAGTAACTGCTGATTCTAGGATTCCCATTATCTTAGGTAGACCGTTTCTTGCTACTGCTAATGCTATAATTAATTACAGGAATGGCTTAATTAAGTTAACTTTTGGGAATATGACTTTAGAAATTAATGTTTTTAATGTTGCTAAGCAGCCTGATGAGGATGATGAATGCCAGCAGACTTATCAGATTGATTTGCTCACTGATGAGGAGTTTGCTACAACTGAAATTAATTTTCTTGAATTAGATTTGGATGAAAATGTTGATGTTGATGGTATGTGTAAAAATTTGGAACATTGTTCTTTTGCAGGTCCATGGAATCCAAAGTTTGAAGAATTGCCAGAAAGAGGACAGCCACCAACACCATCATCCATAGAGCCGCCCAAACTGGACCTGAAGCCGCTTCCTCAAGGTTTAAAGCACGCCTATCTTGGTCCAGGTGATACATACCCAGTTATTATTTCTTCAGCATTAACTGCAGAGCAAGGTGAGCAATTACTTAGCATTTTAAATGAGCATAAATCAGCTATTGGATGGAGTATAGCAGATCTGAAAGGTATTAGTCCCTTGATATGTTCTCATATGATTAATCTTGAACAAGGGGTTGTACCTCGTAGGGATCCTCAGCGTAGGTTGAACCCTACAATGAAAGAGGTAGTCAAAACTGAAGTGTTGAAATTATTAGATGCAGGGATTATCTATCCCATTGCTGATAGCAAATGGGTGAGCCCTACACAGGTTGTGCCTAAAAAATCTGGTGTCACCGTTGTTAAAAATGAAAGTGGAGACTTTGTCCCCACTAAATTGGTGACACGATGGCGTATGTGCATAGATTATAGAAAATTGAATGCTGCCACCCGTAAAGATCATTTTCCACTGCCTTTTCTAGATCAGATTTTAGAAAGAGTAGCTGGACATCCTTTTTATTGCTTTCTCGACGGTTATTCTGGATATTATCAGATTGAGATTGCTTTAGAGGATCAGGAAAAAACTACTTTTACATGTCCTTTTGGTACTTATGCTTTCCGTAGAATGCCATTTGGATTGTGTAATGCTCCTGCTACTTTTCAGCGTTGCATGATGAGTATGTTTGCTGATATGATCGAGGAATGTATGGAAGTATATATGGATGACTTGACTGTATTTGGTAATACTTTTGATGCATGCTTGCAAAACTTAAAGAGAGTCTTGAGTAGGTGTGAGGAGAAGAACCTTGTGCTTAATTGGGAAAAGTGTCACTTCATGGTGCCCTCAGGCATTGTGTTGGGTCATATTGTCTCTTCCAAAGGCATTGAGGTAGATCGATCAAAAATCGATCTCATCTCAAATCTTCCTGTGCCAAAAACTGTTAAAGATGTTAGATCCTTTCTAGGGCATACTGGTTTTTACAGGAGATTCATTCAAAAATTTTCTGCCATTGCTCGTCCTTTATGTAATCTTTTGATAAATGATACCTCTTTTGAGTGGACTATTGATTCTCAGAAGGCTTTTCAAGCCTTGATTGATAAATTGACTTCTACACCTATTGTGAAACCACCCGATTGGAGCCTTCCTTTTGAATTGATGTGTGATGCAAGTGATTTTGCTGTGGGAGCTGTTTTAGGACAGCGAAAAGATGGTAAACCTCATGTTATTCATTATGCTAGCCGAACCTTGAATACTGCACAGATCAATTATTCTACCACTGAGAAAGAACTATTTGCTATAGTCTTTGCATTAGACAAGTTTCGTGCTTATTTGATTGGTTCCCCTATCACTATTTTCACTGATCATGCTGCGCTTAAGTACCTTCTCACCAAGAAGGATGCTAAAGCGCGCCTAATTCATTGGATATTAATCTTACAGGAATTCGATATCTCCATCAAAGATAAAAAGGGTGTGGAGAACGTTGTCGCTGATCACCTATCAAGGCTGATGGTGGAAGTAGCGGAAGATGAGCCACCAATTATGGATGACTTCCCTGATGAGCAACTCTTTCCAGTTGCACGGCTGCCCTGGTATGCGCACATTGTTAATTACTTAGCAACAGGTGAGATCCCTTCCCTTTGGAGTGCGCAGGATAAGCGTAGGTTCTTTGTTGAGGTAAAGAAATTTTATTGGGATGATACTTGTTTGTTTAAGTATTGTCCTGACCAGATTATGCGCCGTTGTGTCCCTGACTATGAAATCAAAAGCATCATTACATTCTGTCACTCTCATGCATGTGGAGGCCATTTTTCGATGAAAAAGACTGCTGCTAAAATTCTTCAATGTGGTTTTTACTGGCCTACTATGTTTCGTGATGTTAATATTTTCTGCAAATCCTGTGATAGATGCCTAACACTAGGAGCTTTATCTAGGAGACATATGATGCCTTTGAACCCAATTCAAGCTGTAGAGATTTTTGATTGTTGGGGTATAGACTTTATGGGACCCTTTCCTTCTTCTTTTGGCTATTTATATATATTGTTGGCTGTGGAATACGTGTCTAAGTGGGTGGAGGCTATTGCATGTAGGAATAATGATCATTCCACTGTCATCAAGTTTCTTAAAGAGCATGTTTTGTCTAGATTTGGTACTCCTAGGCTCATTATTAGTGACCAAGGATCCTATTTTTGTAACCGCTCTTTTGAGGCTTTGATGCGCAGGTATGGAGTGACACATAAGATTTCCACTGCTTATCATCCACAGACGAATGGCCAAGCTGAATTAGCCAATAGAGAGATAAAGTAAATCCTAGAGAAGACAGTGAGCCCCAACCGAACGGACTGGTCCTTGAGGCTATCAGACGCGTTGTGGGCATATCGCACTGCCTACAAGACTATCCTGGGGATGTCACCATTTCGCCTCGTTTATGGAAAACCATGCCATCTTCCAGTCGAATTAGAACATAAGGCATATTGGGCTATTAAGTCACTAAATTTTACTTTGGATGCTGCAGGTCAGGAACGGAAACTCCAACTGTCTGAGCTAGAGGAACTCAGGAATGATGCTTATGAGAGTTCTAGGATCTTCAAGGCAAAGACAAAGGCCTACCATGACAAGAAGATCTTGCGGAAGACGTTTCAAGTCGGACAGCAAGCTTATCTGTATGACGCACGCCTGCATCTTCATCCTGGGAAGCTGAGATCACGCTGGACAGGCCCCTTCACTGTTAGTAGAATATTTGAGAATGGGGCTGTGGAAGTTGAAGACCCAAAGGATGGGAAGCTGTTTACGGTTAATGGACAACGCTTGAAACAGATTCCAAAGAAAGCGGACCCTGAGGAGCACACCGTTTCTCTCGTAGACCCTGTCTACGAGGGATGATCTTTCTCCTATCTATCATTTTCCTTTTTGATTAGGTTAGGTTGTTTTAATTTGTTTGCTTTCCTTCTCATTTGCTTTTGTTTGCTATTTTATGTTTTTAGGATGTTTGGACTTCCGTCTTCCTTGCGTGTGAAATTCGGCCACAATGGAGAGCCCTGTGCAAGATTTCAGATATTCTGTCAGGTGGCCTCGCTCTTATTTCGATTTCCTATTCTTATTTATGCTATATATGAAATTGAGCCAACACCCTTCTGCTTATTTATATGATCAGCACACATTGAGGACAATGTGATTTTCAGGTTGGGGGGTGTAGGCATACATGATCTCATGCATGCTACCTTATTGAGCTTAATAGTGTTGAATTGAATATGTTACTAGAAATTGTACATGAGCTGAAATTTTTATGCTTATTATATATGTTGCTTTCATATGGATTGGCATATACATTGATTGCATGCGTGATAACCTGAAGGTAGAACATCATGTGATTCACACACGAACACTTTATGTGCAGTGGCGATTATACTCACCAGAGGAATGAGCATGCTATTGTTAATCTAGACCATGATTTCAGCATTAGCTAGTGTTGAGTATTGCATGGAGAAAAAAAAAAGAAGAAAAAGTTCTGGAGCTTGATAAAGCTGTGCCTAAACAACTAGCAGGTGATCTACTGAGTAACCGGGTGTTCTTGCCTCAGGAAGCGGGGAGCTCGAGTAAAAAGGTAGAACCACTTATAGCTATAAAAAAAAACTATTAAGTATTTTGCTAAGTAATCGGGTCTCTGCGCCTTAAGAAGTGGAGAGTGCTCGAGTAACAAGGCAAAGTGTCTGATAGTTGAAAAGAAAAAAAGAAAGAAAGAGCATGATATACTTAAAGTGCGAGGGTTGGATGATTGGTCATGAAGATAGTAGTGTGTTTGGACTAATGGTGGGTAGAAGTTGCTTCTGTACATAACATTTATTTGTCACGTCACATCTGTTCTTCTGGATGGTGATTAGCATGTTTGATGTGTAGAAGTTGATTTCATATGTTGGTAGTATGTGTACGAGTATAAGAAGTTTTCGTGCTCTGTACTGTGTAAAACACTATTGACTTGATAAGGTAGAATTTTTATCATGCATGTCTACATCCTTGAACCGTTAGTGTGCTTAATTATATTCTATACGCTTTGAATTGCTAGAGACTAGCAATAAGCTGGTTGGGGGGTGTGATGAGTGCATCAAAGTGCACTCTGAACAACCTTAAAACCATCTCAATTGCTATATCTTCACCCTTAATCAACTTCTTTAGCACTATTTTTATGGTATATGTTACTTCACATAGTTGCTTGAAAAATGCAGGGAATTGAATCTGAAAGGAGCTGAAAAGAGTATATGGATCAACTTCAAAAATTAATCTGTACCTGCTCATGAAGAACCAGATGATGTGCCATATATGGTTGGAAAGCTCTAGAAGTCTAGATTCTGGTGAATTTTACGGTTCGTGATTCTGAGTTTCCTAGAGGAAGTTATAACACTTTTCGTACCAGTGCGCAGTGCTGAGTGAATAGTGACGGTCGACCGTCGCATCATCCGTGGCATCGACCGTCGCGCCCGAAAATCATCACGGTCGACCGTGAGACCTTCACGGTCGACCGTCAAACCCTCAGGATCGACCGTCAAACCCTCAGGATCGACCGTGGAACCCGAAAATCATCATGGTCGACCGTCAGATGCTCACGGTCGACCGTTGCATCGACCGTGGCTTCGACCGTCAGCCTCTGTCGAAGAAAACACTCCTCAGGGTCGATGCAATGATCGACCATCGCTTTTCCAAACATTGTGCACAGTTCACGGTCGACCGTGACATCGACCGTGGCATCGTCCGCGGGTGTTTAACGGGTTTAAACTTAACCCGAGTTTGCTAATTCTTGGACCCTATAAATATGAAACTTAGGGTTACTCAAAGGGGACTTCTTGGACGTTTTTGGAGGCTCTTTTCTGGGTGTTTCTCAAGGGAAGAAGATGAAGGAATCTCCATCCATGGCCGAGTAATCCGCGGGCATGGCGGACGGATGATCTAGCGAGGACTTGGGCTTCTTCTCCAACAATGGTTCATAGTTTTTAATCTTTATTGTTAAACTCTTCTTATGTATTAGATCTTCACAGATTGCTTTGTGGTTAAACATTATTATAAATCCAGTCATGCTTCTTTTATGATATTGTGAACCCATAGTTATCTCCTTCAATTCTCCTACCGAGTCTCGTGAGACCTTTGCTATACATTGCCCGTAGTGACAGCTGGTATTGTATATTCTTAGGGATCTGGTTAGATAAGGTTGGGGCTCTATACCGTGAGATCTTTGCTATGCATTACCGATTGTGAGAGTTGGTATTGTGTATTCTTAGAGATTCGGTTAGAGTTAGGGCTTTGTCCCGATGAACTTTTGCTGCGCGTTGCCTGTAGTGACAGCCGGTATCGTGTATTCTTAGGTTTGGTTGGATGAAGTTAGAACTATAAAAAGGAAGAACCAATCGTAGAAAGAGACATTTATATATTTTATCAGATTCATAATTCTTTATCTTCCGGTTAAGGTGATTGGGATGTGAATCCCTTAACTGTGTATCATATGAACCGTTGAGAAGAGAAAAACCTAAATCCGAGTGAGGTGATTCCTGAAGCCTAGCCTCATTCAAATCCTGATTTCTTTCGTTAACTTTATCTTACCATTACATCTCCGATCTATTTTCTTAACTTTTTACGCTCTTGATTGTTTTCGATACATTGTTATCTGTGTTTCTGGATCTTTCCTGCTTGTCTCTCTGTGGGATTCGACCTCTCTTATGCTGTACTGCACCGCGACCGCTGTGCGTGACACATTTGAGCGACATAACTAGTATGCAAGAGATCCGCGTAATGTGCAACTTGAGCTAGCAAGTGATGGCCTTGATCCTATCGAAAACATGAGCACAAACCATAGCATATGGCCTGTTATATTTATGGTGTATAATATGCCACCATGGAAATGTTTAAAAGTCCCTTTCTTTATAATGTCCTTGCTTATTTAAGGACCAGATTCCCTTGGAAACAACATTGATGTGTATCTTCGACCGTTGATCGATGAGTTGAAAGAGTTGTGGGAAGATGGAGTGGATACCTATGATGTCTACAACAAAGAGAATTTCAAATTGCATGTTGCTGTGTTTTGAATCATAAATGATTTTCTGGTTTATGGCATGTTATCATGTTGGAGTACGAAGGGTAAGTTAGCATGTCCAGTTTGTAACGAGGAGACATGTTCATTGTTTCTTAGATTTGCGTCATAAGAGTCGGAAAGGTTATAAATTTGATGGAAAGCATGAAAATAGATTCAAACCAAAGAAGTTGACCGGAGACGATGTGCTAAGACAACTATCTCATATACCTGTTGATATGAGATTTGGAAAGCATCTGTGAGGACCTGCCCCTCTACCCCTGTGGCTCGCTGTAGACCGCAAGGGCAATTTGGTAAATTACGCCTTGTTGGTTTGTTTCACACCCGCGTGTGCACACACTGGCCTTGTCTGTGTTCGTGTTTGTTTAGAATGGCTAGGTGAACCCGATATCGGAAGATCTGAGCTTGGGCTTGTGTATTAGCCCAAGTTTGCCTTTCTGAGTAAAGGAGATCGATCTGGATGGCTAGGGAGATTGATCTGGAAATTTGCAAAGAAGATCGATCTGGATTTCAAGGAGATCGATCTCGATTGCAAAGGAGATCGATCTCACATGCCTTGGAGATCGATCATGCTCGAGTCGGTGGGTTTTCTCTTTCGCGAGGATGGCCGTCGGCCGTCGCTCTCCCCTGTCAGGGAGGGAAGACTTCCCCTCCCTTTCCCCCAGCTTTTTCCTCTCTTTCCTGGCTTTCCCTTCCCCCCTTTCCCCTCTTTTCTTCCCCTCCTCTTCCTCCCTTCTCCTTCTCTTCTCCTTCCTTCCTTCTCTCTTTCCCGCGGTGCTCTGTTTCTTCCCTTTACCGCCGGCGAGCTTCTTTCCCTCCGTTCTCCCTCCTCCGGCCACCAAATTAGGTGTTCTAAAGCTTGTTGGATTCGTGGAGACGAGAGGAACGTTGCTCAGGTGGTTTGAAGTCATGTTTGTGACTGGTTTGCGAGGGATCAACCGAGTAATGCGCAGTTGGGTAGGTTCTTCTACCTACTTGTGTTCTTAAGTGGGTTTCGCGTGATTCAGCCGTTGGATCTATTGATCTTCTTGATATTAGATGTATCTTGCCTAGTAGAATAACTGATTTGAGTTTCATGTTAATCGGTTGAGATTTGAGTAGGTTTTATGCATGATTAAACTCGGTTTCTCTGTTTTTCTGCTGTTCTTGAAGAACAGCCGGCTTCCGGTGTGTTTTCCGGCCGGTACGTACTATATCTTGGGTTTAGATAAACATAATAGTTGTAGATCTCTTCGTTAGCTTTCCATTCCATATTGTCTCGTATTTTTACGATTTGTCTACGATTTCTTATGAATTGTTTTCTGGAGGGCTGCGTTGCAGCAATTAATTAGAAAGTTAGTTTTGATTAGTGGTTTTCATTAGCGTTTTCCCATAAATCTAACCATTGGATGATTCTGGATTTTGGATATGTTGATCCATACATGTAGCTCTACTGGTGGCTACGTTGGATCTTGAATCCGACGTCGTTTGGACGTCGGATCGACCAGATCAAATAGCCTCTAATAGAAAACATTTGGTGTTTTTAAATATAATATTATATGTCAAATTATAATATTATATTTCTACTGTTCATGAGCGGTTTTCGGGGTTGCTTCCCGTTGCAGGAGTCTGCGGTCGACGGTCATGGTACCGTCGTAATGCCGGGACCCGCTGCGGATCGGCTGGCAGCGGTTGGTGGTACCGTTGCAGCGATCCAGTTGACTTATATGATGTTTGCCATACTGTTGCATGCCTATCTCCTGTTTGTGTATGTCATAACATGCATTGTTGATTTGTGCATTAGTTACATTGGTTAGGGCGTGGGTGATCCTTGGGTCGCCGTCCCGAGGCTGGAAGCTCGGACTTAGCCCTAGGACCGGGGTTGGGTAGTTTGGACCCGGTTTGAATTGTGGTGTCCAGTCAAACTTAATGATAGGCTTAGAGGACTGGTACACCTGATGCTTGATGATTGTAGAGGTCGTGTCAGCCTCAAGTCAGGTGTTGAGGATGCCACCAGTGACGGATCTTATTCTTTGGGCAGTGTCCGTTCCTGCCAGTAGGGGCATCAGTGTGGACCCATGGCGAGTTGGGTGACCACAGCTGGAACCCTGCGACACTAGGCGTATCCAGGATGGGCCCAGTCCGTTGGGGTGACCATGCTTGGATATGCCTAGAGATCACCGGTGAATGGTAATGGGACCATTGTAGCTCACTCGAGTCTGGCTTGAGGGCGACACTGTTGCGTTTCCCTCTTCCTTCTGTGTGGCGTAGTGTAGATCCCTACTGAGCTTAGTGCTCACACCTACCCGGGCTGCGTTTTGCAGGTGCAGGCGTCAGTTCCTCTTCTGTGGCCCCTACCGGGCAGTTGGTCCGCGGTGCGGTGGCGCCTGGTGGACTTTGAGAGGTGGCTATCTTTACTGCTTTTACCCTTATGTTAGTTAGTCTCCTACGGGAGTGATGTTGTACTTTGAATCTTCCCCTCTCCGAGGATTTGTATATGTTAACACTTTGAGTTTATAATCTGTGGTTCGAGATTTGGCTATTTATGTTGTTTTAAATTGAGGGTGCTTTTGGTGAACTGTTAGGGAGACTAATAGGTTAGAGGGAACCCTCGCCGTTCTTTTTCCGCGTTGGTTAGGTTCCGGTTCGCGTCGCCCGGCCCGGTTGGGCTTTCGCGGGTCGGGGCGCGACAACATCCAAATAAGAAAAAGAGAAAACGTTCTGAAGCAGAGTTGAATTGGACAAAAAAAACTATTTTCTTTGAGTTACCTTACTGGCAAAGTCTCAAGCTATGACATAATCTTGATGTTATGCACATAGAAAAAAATATTTGTTAGAATGTGCTTGAAACATTGATGAATATAGATGGAAAAACAAAAGACACCTACAAGGCTCGTATGGACCTAGAGTTAAGGGGAATAAGAAAGGAGCTACATCTACAACGAGATTGTGATGAATTTTTGATTCCTCCTGCATGTTATAAATTGGCCTCACATGAGAGAAGAGGTATATGTGAGTGGATGAAATCAATAAAATATCCAGACAGTTATTCATCAAATATCTCCTGATATGTAAACATTAGAGATTGTAAGATATATGGACTGAAAAGCCATGATTGTCACATCCTTCTACGGTTACTCCAATAGGAATACATGGCTACTTGTCAAAAGATGTATCCAATGCATTGATTGAGTTGGGTTTTTTCTTCAAGGAATTGTGCTCGAAGACTTTGCAATCTTGGAACAACTTGAGAGCGATATTGCCCTAATACTATGCAAGCTTGGATTGATATTTCCGCCAGCATTTTTTTATATGGTCCACTTAGCAATTCACCTGGCAAATGAGGTTAAAATTGATGGACCAGATCGATTTAGATAGATGTATCCAGTCGAAAGGTAACTAAAACTTACTCTTTCTTTACTATGTTGCTATAATTAAGGTTTATGAGTACAATATTAAGTTATAATATTTCATGATTAACCATGAAAATAGATTCTTGCGCACATTAAAGGAATCTGTACACAACAAAATTCGTCTAGAAGGTTCAATTGCTGAAGCTTATATCAACAAATAATGTCTTACATTTTGTTCGATGTATCTGGATAATGTTGAAACAAGATTTAATCGAGAGGAACGAAATGATGATGGGGGTCAAGCTCATTCAGCATCAACACTATTTGTTTATAAATGGAATGTCCGTCTGTTAAGAGCTGCAATCTCGGACAAGCTGAACATTACAGATTATGCAAAAGTCCGGTGCTTTGTGTTGAATAACTGTACTAAGATAGAAGACTATTTGGAGTAAGTTATTTATCTTCTAATTAATTTACTAGTATATATGTGAGGGTCCGTCCCTCTGACCTGGCTCGATCATGTGGGTCGAGGGCCGTTTTCCTGTTGGTTTGATTCCGCGTCGGGTACAATCGGGCGATCGAATGGTAGCTTTTGACACCAGGGGCATTTTGGTAAATATGCCCCCTGGTGGTCAGTTTCACACCCGCGTTGCACACACGGCCTTGGATTGATGTATGTGATTGATTCGAACTTTAAGGGCGCGTTCGATCGGAAGATCGGAGCTCGATCGGTTCAGACCGAGTTGGACGCCCGAGATCGGTTCAGATCTCTATATATAGCCTGTCCCTTTCTCCCTCTTTTCTTTTCTCTTCTCCGGTCCCTTTCTCTTTCCTTTTCTCTCTCCTACGGCTGAGCTAGGGCTTGGAGGCGCGAGCTTCGAGGGGCGGATCATGGCGGTTAAACTGGTTGGATGCGTGGAGGAGCTGCCCTACTTGATCAAGTAGGTGTTTCTACCTCGATCTTGTGATCGGGTTCCCCTAGGATAGGTTTATCGTGTTTTCGCTGTAGGAATACTTGATAGAATGTTGTGTAGCTTATTGCACATGTGTTATAGCTTGCTTCTAGTATTCCTATCAGTTGATTTCCGTATTTTATCGACGATTTCCGTATTATCACCGTGTTGTCGGTTTTCGGCCGTTTTGACCTAGATTAGAGATTTAACAATCAAAATCATATTTTCTTCGTACCAATGGTTTCCCCCTCATTTATGATGCATGCCTGCAAAGTTTTATCAATTTCCAACAAGATTTGATAGCTCAAATCCAAAGAATTGAATTTCCGGCACTGTTCTAACTAACTGTGCCCTGGGGCTGACGGTCAATCGTTGGATCGACCGTCAAGCGTTGATACGCTTTTTCCTGGCCTCACGGTCGACTGTCGGATCGACCGTCGCATCGATTGTGAGGCTCTGTCGCGTTTTTGGCCTCCCACGGTCGATGTCCCGATCGACCGCGGTTCCTTCTCTTTTTCCATTCCACCTCACGGTCGACCGTCGGATCGACCGTCAGGCTCTGTCACGTTTGGGCCTCCCACAGTCGATGTCCCGATCGATCACGGATCCCTTTTCCCTTTTCCCTTCTTCATCCCACCTCATGGTCGACCGTCGGATCGACCGTGGCCTCACGATAGACCAATGCATCGACCGTGAACCCCTGAGCAGTGTTTTCTAGTTTCATTTGATTGGTTTTCATTCATGATAGATTTCCAATCATGTTAGGAAGCATGCACGTTATTATCATGGGGGTTTCGAGGGATTTTATCGAGATTGAGAATTGAACCGCGTACTTACCTTTTTGGCGGGTTTACTCATTGACTCGAATTTAAATACTTGTTGGATTAGTAGTTTAAATGCTTATTGCTTCCCTAGCTGTTAGCTAACTATGAGTGTTAGCTAACGAGGTATTGTGGAACCTTAGCCCTTTGCCGGCGAGTGCTGAGGGATATTGTATATCTGTTGAACCTATAATTGATGTTGTGACATATAGAGACATCTAGGATAGATGTTTGCATATGTTCATACACTGTATGCATTAGAGGCATATCAGGTTAGACGGGCGATGGGTTGATTGCCGATCCGAGGCTCTCGGGTAACTCGGATCTAGCCTTAGGACCGCGGTTGGGTAGTGAGGATTAGGACGTGATTGTATAATTGAAATCTCACGTTATCAAGGATGTGCTATAGTCGGCTATGATCTTGCTTGAGGTTTAGAGGTCGTGTTGTCTTCCCAAGACTAAGTGCTAAGGATGAATATGGATGCGTTCCCGACGTGGGTCCTCAAGGCATGGGAATCCTGCTTAGGTGAGGGTAACCCTGCATGTTACTGTTCCGTGGCCTCTTGGTAACTTGTTCAGGAGAGAGGTTTCATGGCAGGAGCCCTTGGGACATCGACAGGGGTTGTGGGACCCCGTGGCATTTCTTAGACTTGAGCGGGGAGACATCACTGTTGTTGTTTTCCTCCCTTCTGTGTGTCGTAGAGTAAAACCCTACTGAGCTTATGGCTCACTCCTACCCAGACTGCGTTTGCAGGTGTAGGCGCCAGTTCTTCCTCAGTAGAGCCGGCGGGAGTAGCCTTTGGCGGTGCGACCACTTCCAGAGGCGTTTGAGGTTGCTGCAAGACGACTGTTGTACTTTTGGCAGTTTTGTATATTATAAACATCTTTCAAGGATTTTTGGATTATATGTATAATATCTTTCCCTTGGAGGAGTTTGATAAGAAATTGTATCAGATGTTTAAACAGTACAACTTGATGTATTTATGAATTGAATTACAACTTTATCTCTGGAAGTTAAATTGTTTAAGATTATCTCTTCTTTTCCGCAAATGTATCGCGTCAGTCGGATGTGAATATTGAAAGGAACCCATGTCAAAGTGCTACTCATATTGAGCAAAGACACCAAAATGGATTCGCATCTTGGTTTGAAAAACACGTAGGTGCTGATAGTTTTGAAACTTACATTGGATAAATTTAGTTATAAAATACGGTTCTAAAAATAAGTGTTTTTTATTTCTCTGAATACATATGCTACAATTACATAGAGAAAAATCACAAAAGGCTACAAACGATCTTTACTCCCTTGCATTGATCCAGATTATAGAGTCTTAAAGTATATTGAGTGTATAGTCAATGAGATCCTGTTTCACACTACTGACCGTGAAAAGTATCGTGACACTCAAAATAGTGGTCTTGTTGTCAAAGGGGAACATCAGTCAGAAGAGATCGACTTCTATGGCATCTTGACTCATAATATCGAGTTGAAGTATTTTCAAGGAAATCTTGCATATTTATTCAAGTGTGAGTGGTTCAATGTGAGTGACAAAAAAGAAGGAATACGAAAGGATTAGTACTTCACCGGTATTAATATGAGCAAAACATGGTATACACATGATCCTTTTGTGCTAGCATATTAAGCAGAATAAGTTTATTACTTAAAGGATACAAAAAGTGGTAGATCTTAGCATATTGTGCAAAAGATGCAACCAAGAAATATGTATGATATTCCAGAGGTGGATGAGGAAATGAAGATAATGAGGCATATGAGCAAACTGATTTTGATGGCATAACCCCACAAGTTAATGAAAGTGAAGTTGTAACTTTGCTTAGACAAAATATGGTTCCGGACCAAATTGATGCTTATATAATGGCTCCTAGTCAAGGACATGATCAAGACAATATAATTTTTTATGACGCCGATGATTGCGAAAATGAAGATGATACAATACTTGAATATTATACACATGATGTAGAAAATAAAGAGCTTTTGGATGATGTTGATAGTGATACTAACATCATTTATCTTTGGTTATTTTTCATACTACTAGCACTTGCATGTTATAGTTTTATTGATATTGTTTTACTTAAATTATGAATAAGATGTTTTCACATACTTTTCAATATAGTGTCTTAACTATTATAAGCTATGTATATGTAAATGAGGATTACTGATCATGGTACCCGAACGTCGACCTCACCAAAGTGCTAATAATTCAGCATCATGTGACTCGTTAACTCCTCCCTCGCTACCGCTATTGACAAATTCTTCATCTCAATAGTCTCATGTACTTGCCCCTGGTAACCACTTAGGTATGAATGCATTTGTTCTCACCACTAGTTAGTTCTGTTACGGTTAATGGGTTTAAATGTGCAACACCATAGTTGTGAGTTACTTTTTTGTTAACTACAGTGTCTAACTGTTCTAAGCTGTTGTGTATTGCTAGGGCTTTTCTTTATGGTTGTCACCTACCATTTGAGCCATTTCAATCCTACAACTTCGCAAATGAATCATGACTTGATTAGGATACAGTCGTGGTGCCCCTCTAAATATTTTGAAAGACATTCTATCCATGTCTATTTTACCAAGTATAAATGTATTAGGCTTGTCAAGCATGGATGCAGGCTTTGCTTCTTAGGTGCTATAATATTCTTAGGTGCTACTTCTGCTTATTTGACTTGAAGTAAACAACTTTGTTGTTTTGTTTCTTGTCACAAAAATGCTTGCTACTAACTGAACCGTCAATGCCTTTCTTAGATTTCAATTCAATAATACATGACCTTCTGGCCATGTCCCATGTGAGTGGCAGGGGAATGCAAACTTTTCTTCGCTATCTTATTGTACGCAAGAAAGCATTTCTATGGCTTTCAACATGAAGTAGAATTTTAATTAACTTGAATAATAATGTCGTTCAATTTGAATTTTTGGACCACCATTGAAGGCTTTACTACTACATTGTTGTAAGTAGCTCCCTTTGTTTTATTTGCTGGAACACGGCCGGTCGGAGTCTTGCACAGGTTACTCCTCTTTCCCTTTCTTCTCCCTCTTGGTCACACGCATTGCCTCTTTCAATCCCATGAAATAAGTTGTTCCGCACATCCAAGTTCACTGTATCTAATGGATTGTCCATGAAGAGAGTTAGCATACTTGTTACCTTGCATTTAGTTAAGAAAAATTATGTTATAGTCCAGGTCAGAAACCTACATGGCATCCAATGATTCATGCTACACGGCATTCTATGGACAAAAAATTTGGCTTTTATCTACATGCGTGAAATTTCCCGCTCTTAGGTTTCTCCCAACCAATATTGGATATTTTGTGTAAGGTCTCGAATCGAGAATGCAGACTAGACCTCAAGAATGCATACTAGACCACGTGTCCCTAGGCTACAGAGGTGCTTTGACTCGGATAGGAGCATTTCGGTGAGAAATAGCTCCTCAACCGAGAAAAATTTGTATTCGAGAGTGCTGGTGGCAAGTATGTGGAGCTTGTGTGCCAGGTGGGCTTTTGGTCCTGTTTTGTTTTCTCGCACTTGTATCTAGTCAAGTTAGACTAGTCAAGTTAGACTAGTTTCTGAGGTTTCGGAATTTTATTCGAAAATTCTGAGTTTTGGGTAGTTAGATTCCCGAAATTTCTGTATTTCAAGTTTTAGATATTTTCGGCTCGTGTGGGAACATCGTTGGATCTTTTCATGGGTTTTCTTTTCTCATGTGTGTTTTTGCGCTAAGGATGCTATCTCTGAAGTTTCAGAATTTTCAGAGTTGAAATGACGGAAATAACCCTCTTTGTAATTCCCATTTGTTCCGAATTTCTGATTTTTGAGAAATAAGCAAATTTGAAGGGCATTTTTTGTCTTTTAAACCTCAGAATCTTGGACTAGTGTGTGCTACAACGTTTTGTGTCTTAGAAAGATCTTTCCAACACATCTTGAATCATCTCGATCGGAGTACAAATGGTTAAAGCTATTTTCGTTCTCAACTATTTATAGGGCTTAGTAAACCCGTTACCACGTTAATCCGGATCCGTTAGCCCTCTAGCTGTTAGTTAAACAGCCCTTGGCCTTCTTCTCCATTGTTTTTATTGTAGCTTGGAGGGGGAGTGTTTTTGGAGGTGTTTGGAGCTTGGGGAGAGCTCTTGGAGGCCTTTGAAGGCTTGGAGGGAGCTTGGAGCTTGAGAGGAGTTCTTCCTCCTCTTCTTCTCTTGAGACAGGACATCTGGAGGCTTCTTGGACATCTTCTGAGTGTTAGATTTCTTGTAGTATAAGTGAGCTTGAGTTTGTAGGCCAAAGGGTTATTTTGTACTCATTTACTTCTTTATACTCAGAGATGTAGTTTTGGATTTGGGGAAATTAGCTTTTGATACCCTATATTTTCAGACTTTTACAATCTGGAACCCTCTAGTTAGAAAATGTAACTTTAGTACCCCAGCGGTTTTCATACCGAGACAAATCCCAAATGGCGTTAGTCTCCGTTCACAGAAAACTTCTCATGTACACAGTGTTTACACGTGGCGGCACGTGATGAGGAGAGAGAGAGAGAACTAGAGAGAGAGAGAGAGAGAGAGAGAGAGAAGATGCCGGCCACCATCTCCGGCAAACCCCGTCACCTCCGGCCATCCGACCAGCTCCGACGAACCCCATCGATGGTGGTGCAGGATAGCTTCGCGGAGCTCGAGCCGCAGCGGGAGCTGATCACAAGCTTTTAGATGGTGTTTGGGTTTCTGGATCGAGGTCACAGAGGCGATCTCTCTCCCCGGCGAAGGCTGCGGTGGTGTCCATGGCGGCAACGGTGGCCTTGTGAGGACCCGTACCTCCAACCCGGTCCGACCGCGTCGGTCGAGGGTCTGGTTCTGTTGGTTTTGGGCTTGGTTGGCCTTGCTTTGCGATCCCCGCTGATCGTTGCAGCTCCAGGCGTAATTTGGTAAATTACTCTTGCGGAGTTGGTTTCACACACGCGTAGCGCACTCACGGCCACGTGATGATGTATGTGTTTGATTAGACTATTAGGAGTACTCCAGATCGGAGGATTTGAGTTAGATCGCAAGGATCTGAGTTGAACGGTCGTGATTAAATCTGGCTGATCAAGTGGTTAGGAGACTTAATCACCGTTCGATTAAACCCAAACCTTCGTAACCCTCTCTCTCTCGTGAGGGTTGGATCCCGATAGTTAGAGAAAGAGAGGCGGCGGCGACGAACCAGAGGGGAGAGGAGAGCTTGGTGGCGTCGGCGGCGATGGCGGACCGCGGCGATCGCGACCCAAGGCAACGGCTACCGGTAGAGAGGATGGCGGTGGCTGGGCTTCTCCCAATGACGATCGGCGGTGGCATGCGAGCGGCAGAGGTCTCGAGCTCGGGGGCGACGCACGGCCGGTGAAGACGAAGGAGAAGCGAACTCGACGCCAGAGGTAGGGCTTCTTCCCTAAACTTGGTTTAGACTCTACTAGATTAGAGTAGGATCGGTTCGATGCTTGTGGTTTGGACTGTGGGTGACTCTGTGGATTTCTCTGTGAATCTCTTTGGATTTCTTAGGGAATTCCTACCCGAATCTTGGATGTGGCCTCTAGGATATGGATGGATTTATGCTAGCTTAGGATTTGTTGTTGTGTGTGGATTTCATGGATTTTCGTCGAAGTTTTTCTCTCCTATTCGCTGCCATTGTTTGGATCTTTAGGTTGTTCGTTGGATTTATTGGCTGCGTTTGGGTTTTCCATTTCCTCTGTTCCGGAGTTGAGCTCGGGTCTTGATCCTTGGGTGCGGGAATGCTCTGTTCCGGTCCTGTTCCTCTTCTTCTTCCGTTGTCTTGCGGTGGTGGTTTGGATTTTGGTCTCCTCCCCCTCCCTGTGCTATACCGTCGGGATGACCATCATCTTCTCCCTCTCCCTTGGAGTTCACGGAATCCGTCCTCAGTCCTTGGTTGCCGGCGGTTTGAGGTTCCTCTCCAATCCCCTGGCTGATGTCCTCCTCGAGCCGGGGATGTGTGTTTGGATTTCCTGAAATTGGTTGCTGGGTTGTGGATTGTCACTGTCGTTCCCCTGTTCTAGACCGCCAGGTGCTTGAGATACCTCCTCCATTCTCCTCCTCAGCTCTCTTCCTTCTGGTGTTGGGTGACTTCACTGTTATTCGTGGGGTGGTTGCCGGGATTTCTCTCTGTTTTCCCAGGATTTCTCTTGGATCCCCCTGTCCCTGGTATGCCTGGGGTGTTAGCTGGGTCGTACTGGTTGTAGTGGGGCACCCAATGTTTGCTGGCCTTCGTCCCCAGTAGGAACGGGTTGGCTCGGGGGAGGCAAGCAAGGTGATTGTGGCTTTGCCTCTGTGCTGCTGTGACCTTGGCAGAGCTAGGGTGCTTTGTTATTGTTCTGCCAATTTGATTGAGTTTTAGCCTTCCTCTGATGGTCTAGAGCAGTGTTTAGCGGCCCAACCGATGTCTCTATAATCCCCTGCTGATCTTCCCTTCTATCTGGTCTCATGTCGACATCTACTTGGAACCTCCTTTACTTCGGTTCAATTAGTGTGGTGTAGTTGTATGATCGTAGTGTAGACCTTAAAATTGTATAAGCTGGATGTTGCTATGGTTCTTGTGCCTATTACTTGTTATCATTAGTGCCAATTATTCCTCGCTTTCATCACTGTTGCAAGCTCTTATTATTTGCCCAATTATCATACCATAAAGCCTGTTTATGCCTAGGGCCGGCGGTGTGCCCGTTCCTATTTTATTTGTGGAAATGTGTAGATCTAATTGGGCCGAAGGTGTGCCCTCTGTATGTAGTGAATGATTATGCATGATCGGGATATATGCCCGTTGTGCTTGGTTGTTGGTAAATTTTGAATGCTAAATCTATCCTATAGCTGTGCTATATATTCTGGACAAATGAATGATGAATTGGCATGTAGAGACACCTAGGCTTAGTTGTTTGTATAGGCACATGCATGTTGTATGCATTAGAAGCATTAAGGCTAGGTGGTAGGCGATGGGTTCGATCGCCGATCCGGGATTCTCGGGTAGCCCGGATCTAGCCGTAGGACCGGGGTTTGGGTAGTCGAGGATTAGGACGTGATTGTCATCAATGATTATGTTGGATATCATTTGAGGTTATTGCTATAGTCGACTATGGATTATATATTTATATTTGAGGTGTAGAGGTCGTGTCGGTCTCCAAGGCCAAGTGCTAAGGATGGTTGTCGATGCGTTTCCTGACATGTGTGTCCCCGCGAGAGATGGTATGACTGGGCAGGGTGGTACCTGGACAGGAGCCCACAGTCTTTGTTTCCTCTCGTCTGTTCTTGGGTAAGGGTGATCCCGCATGGTACTGTTCCCCTGTTGGTGCTTAGGGTGATCTTGGTAACATGTTCAAGAGAGAGGTTCATGACGGGAGCCCTTGGGACATCGATAGGGTTATGGGACCCTTGGCATTCCTTAGACTTAGGCGGAGAACGACACAGTTGCAGTTTTCCCTTCCTTTCTGTGCGACGTAGAGTAGAACCCTACTGGGCATTGTTGCTCACCCTACCTGGGCTGCATCGGCGATGCAGGTCGATGCAGTTCCTTCTTTCATGTGTTCCTTTAGAAGATGGCGCGGCATTTCGAGGTGATCGAGGACTTGGAGCGTCGAGGAGTTCTTCTACTTATAATTTACAGTTTTAGTCAGTGATGTACAAATTGATGTATTAATTGATGTATTCAAGGATATAATTGTAAGATTTTTAATTCAGTTGTATTTGAGAAATATTGTATTATTCTTTGATATAAATGTTGAGGAATGTGAGAATGTTGAAATTGTAAAATGTACAGGTTTCTGGTGCTGTAATTATAAAGGGGATTCTGCCAAAAATTTTTATGAACTTGAGAAATTAAATTGTTTAAACTCATAGCAGTCATATCTTGGTGCGCCATTTGATGATGTAAACATGTTTAAGTGTTTCACGTCTCGATCTGGATGGGTTTTCTGGGTCGGGGTGTGACAGGCCTCGTCTGAGGTGGCGGTGCAGGATAGCTTCGCGAGCTCACAGACCACTTCTCCACTCTCGAGAAGGGCCTCCAGCCCCGCTTGGACTCCCTTCGTTCCCGACGCGATGTCCTCCAGCTCTCCACCGAGAGCACCCTCGCCTCCCTCCAGCGCTGCAAGCTCTCCATCGACGCTTCTGTCGATGTCGTCATTTCAAAGGTCGAGACTCTCCGCCACAATGCCCTCGAGTTCCTCTCCCCCCCCTTCCTCACTGCCCTCCGATACTGATCTCCTCGCCAAGATCCAAGCTTTTTGCGCCAGCATGGATGCCCATGGGTTCTGGGACCAGTGTTGGCGGATCCATAGCTGGGGCTCGAGAGAATGTTGTTGACGCCGGCAGTGGAGGAGTGGGCGAGGGGAATCACCGGAGAGTGGAAGGATCATGATCTCGAAGTTCTGGAAGATGAGATCCGTGGATCCAAGCTCGAGCACATTGTTCCCCACAGAGACGCACACCATCGTCTTCGTCTGGATCATGAACACCTGGGCCTGCCTTGCCCAGCCTATCAAAGCTGGCGAACCACGCGAACGAATCTGTGAAGAAGGCTTGCCCGGGCACCCCGGCGCTGTTCACGAACGCCTAGGTCCAGCACCGTTCACGAACCAGGAAGAAGTACTCTATGTCCGTCACCTCCTCCATCGCATGGTCCGGCGCCGCCATCTCACTGGAGATGAGCGAGTTCAGCTCCCTCAACACCCTCTTCCGATGCTCCTGCTCCGCCTCCGACGCCGCTGTCGCCGGGATAAGTGGATGGATGAACGATCGGCGAGCACCCCCTCTCCCTCTCTCTAGTTCTCTCTCTAGTTCTCTCTCTCTCTCTCTCTCTCTCTAGTTCTCTCTCTCTCTCTCACTTGTTCTCTCTCTCTCCTCATCACGTGCCGCCACGTGTAAACACTGCGTACATGAGTGGTTTTCTGTGAACAGAGACTAACGCTGTTTGGGATTTGTCTCGGTTTGAAAACCACAGGGTACTAAAGTTACATTTGCTAACTAGAGAGTACCAGATTGTAAAAGTTTGAAAATATAGGGTATCAAAAGCTAATTTCTCCTTTGGATTATTATTACGCCTCATTTATATTTGGGTTGAAAGATGTATTAACTTGAGAGCTCAGTGATGATCATTGTATTATTTTGTACATGTGGACTTATATTATATGACGAAACACTTGTTGGGCGTGTGAAACTTTATGTTACATATTAGTAATTGAATCTGATTGGGGTGAAGGTGTCCTCTTGTGATATCATGTGAATTCTTTCCTATTTTAAATATGGGTTTTTTACATATATATCCTCAAAAAACTTTCGAATTACGTATTTACCCCTACATTCTTCATATTTTCATATATACCCCTGAAAAGTCCAAATAATCTCAAAAATACCCTTCGGGTTAGTTGCCGTGGAATCAAATGGGAATATCCCATAACGCCGTTAACGGCGTGGTGTCAAATTACCTTTTTGCCCCTGATACTGTTCATCGTCCCCGCCGTCATCTCCGGCGACCTTCGCCGGAGAAGATCCAAAAACCTCAAAAAAACGCCCAAAAATACATGGAAAAACCCGGAATCAACAAGGAAGCTTATCTACACCAAGAAGAAGAAAAAAATCGATGATTACCCAACTCTACAGTCGCTGGAAAAAGGGGGGGTGTCATCTCCGGCGACCTTCGCCGAAGAAGATCCAAAAACCTTGAAAAATGTCACGAACAATGCCCAAAAATACATGAAAAAACCCAAAATCAATAAGGAAGCTTATCTACACTAAGAAGAAGAAGAAAAATCAACGATTACCACTCAAATCTCGAAAAAATCCGGCGAAAACCCTTTTTTTTCTTCTATGTTTTTGTCCGTTTCTTTCTCTCTCAAACTCCTCCTTCTACTAGCTTCTAGTGAGAAATAGTGGGGAGAAGAAGGGGATAAGAAGGGGAAGGAGATCAGTAAACTTAGCCGGCTTTTGGCCGCAAAATGGCGTCGGCGGTGAAAACTTAGAATTTGCAAAAAAAACCCCTAAAAAACCCATAGTTACACGAAAATCTCCATAAATTTACAAAAAAAACCCCTAAAATATGATTTAACCATGGTTAAGTTACTTAACCTCATGGGAGTTGATGGAAGGGTATATATGTGATCACTTAAACTTTTGAGGGATATATATGAAAATATGAAGAATATAGGAGTAACTACGTAATTTGAAAGTTTTTTGAGGATATATATGTAAAAAACCCTTTAAATAAATGTCGTCACAGGTTCTTAACGAATGATCATTTGGAATGTATTGTATATATTGAATGTTTGTATAGTTTCGTTCATACATTCGCAGCGCCCGTGCTCAGAGGTAATGTCGAAAAAAAATTGAGGTAATATTTTATGTTATTTTGGGACGGGACGTGACATTTTGAGATTTCTTCTCAACCATGGTCCACAATTGAAGGTTATATGCTACAGAATATTTGGCATTTTAAGGTTATATGTGACCATCGCCCGGAAAAGGTGGTAGAACCTGGTGGATAGAGCTTGATTCGAAGACAGTTGTGGGGGTGATTTCAGATGTTAGGGCACAATGTGAAGAGAGGATTTCAGAATTAAGGTTATCTCACTCGAGTTGTGCAAGTGTCACTACTCTTTTGTTATTTAGTGATTAGAGGTATTTTGTTAATTGAATTCATGTATATTGTATTCAAAACACAAGAAGAACAACTTTTTGGGGACCGTGCTCTTAGATGAGAATCCTTTGCATCTTGTTATTGTTTATTGTTACCGCTAGAACGTATTTTTCCCTTGTTTTGATTACTGTCACATACTTCTATCAAGCTAATATTAGTTGCTGATTAGCCATGGATATCTGCTAGTCTATCTGGTGGCAACCGGTTGGTGCTACTGATGTTTGTCTAATTAATTCTTACCAATAGATAGTAGATAGTCTTGACTTCCTCATTCAATGCGGTATGATATATTTTACGTCAATATTATATTTTTCCTTTTGAATATCCTAAGATTTTAGGTCACATCTTTTTTGTTTTTTTTTCTTGCAGAAACTCTCAACTATATGCGATAGTAGTGGATGGACTATTATGCGACAGTGGATGGACTTTATTGGTTTTTTTCTTTCTTTTAGGCTTTTATATTTATTTGAGGCTTTATTTTGGCCTATATGTGGACACATTTTTTTATTATTTTTGAAAATCTTGTTGGATGGATATTCTTCAATTCTATGGCAATGGACATTTGGTGATTATAGTGTATGTTCTAGAATTTAATTTGTCATTATCCATTATATTTTGTCAAAAAAATTAAATAAAATATCTTTTGTGATCAATTTTTGTAATCTCATAGTTAAGGCTCTAATCGAATCAAGCTACTCACGAGTAGCTGGAGCTGGAGATCAACTAAGGTTCGATTCTTAATCGAGTTGGAGCTCGAACATCCTTGGGCTCGGCTAATAAAATCATTTAATTATATATGTAGTGTATAGGCTCGACTAGCCTCAAAAGCTCGGCCTTGAGGCTCGCGAGCTGAACTCAAGCCAAATTTTCTCTATTATAAGCCGAGCTCGAGCTGAGCTTTGAGGCTCGACTAAAGCTCGAGCTAGAGCAAACCAAAGCTCAGCTCGATTATAGCCCTAGTTATGCACGCTAGAAAAAATTAATAGTACAATCAATTTAATTTTGAAAATATAAATGTTTAAAATCACAACAATTAAAAGCTTAAGCTGTCCAGGTCGTTCTACTAATTAGACATGAGTTGCGAGGTAAATATTATTGTAAACGAAATAACTTGTGTGGTCGTTAGACCATTAAATGATTTTGTTTTTTACATCCCATCAATTTAATTAAAGACCAATAATTAAAACCGGTTGCAATAAAGCTGGAAAAATCATATTCTAGTTTGAGTTATGTATTGTGCAAAAACCTTTAGTCACTAAATATACATAATTCTGTAATGAACATAATTAGTCATAAAATCATTAGGAAGAAAACCTATCGTGACCAATTACAAATTGGTCACGGCAACAACAATATTATGGTCGCAAATACTTTTACCATTGGCAAAAACATTTTAGCGATGATTGGCTTTGGTCGCCCATACACTCTCTTAATCCATATTTTTGTGTCTAGTTTGTCCTTGGTCACAAATAGTGATTATTTTGTGATGGTCTTAACTTGGTTGCAAACCGTTGGTCACAATAAGTATACTATTAGAATTTCAGTTATTTATTATGACTAAACTTTGGTCATCAGAAAGTATGCTATTGCAACCAACGTCGTTCGTCACATTAACTCTAAATTAGCAAGTTTATGGTGACCAATTCCAAATCCGTCACGTAAACCACATTTGTTCAGTGACAAAAGCTTTTGCATAGTTCAAAAGGTAGTTTTAGCAACTACGTTTTGGCAACGAAATTTTTGTGGTCACAAATGCTCCCCTCGTCCATATTGAGTGATTAAAACTTTTGTTGGTCGCCTATAGATAATGTTTAGCGACTACCGTTGCTTGCTCGCAAAAAAACTAGTCACAAAACTCTCATTTCTTGTAACGATCAGTGGAAATAAATTTGAATCCCACCCGTAGGGTGTGACGCGGTTCACACCCACGTGGTGGGATTCCACCATGTGGTGTAAGGTAATTGGGTGGGAGGGTGGACGGGAATTTATGGGGTTTTTAAGGTTTGGCCAGGCTATTTTGGGAATTTGGGTTTTTAAATACACACATACGTGTGTATGTAATGCGGTTCACACCCACATTACGAAAGGTGGGTTCGGGGGGCCTGGAGTGCCTCACTTACAGCAGGCTCTGCAGTGGTTAAATCTCTGTCGTCTGTCGAGATCGGGTGGCTGCACTAAAATTTTCTATCCCGTGTTGGTTTCTCGAAGGCGTCCAAGGAAGTCCCTCTCTCTCTCATGGCTGGCTCATCTCCTATTTTGATCCGGACTCCGCGACGCACATGCCCTAACTGTGAGTCTGAGATCCTGCCACCGGATCGCCACCCACTACCGCTCCAGCCACACCGAGAAGGTGGTGCAACTGGTGGAGATTGACCTCTCTGGTGAGGAATCATCGTCTTCTGGGAGCGAGGTGGAGGTGCTAGGGATGCGACGGCTGGAGGACTCAATCTACGGGATCATCGTCCGGCGTGCCTCCTCAGATTGGCTCCCCTTCATCCCTGGATCGTGCAACTCGAGCTTGTGGAGCTCGTAGGGAGGCTGGTGAATCCCATGACGGAGGAGGAGATATTATCCTTCACTTCTTTGTGGAAGGTAAGAATTGAGAAGTTGGGTGCTTTAAAGATGAATTTGGGCCTTCGTTGACCTTGAAGAACAACTTCTTCAGCCAACTAATGAAGGAGCTTCGCTACAAGCATAAATGGCTCTTTAATGCTGCCCACTAGAACTTGAGATATGTTTCCTGTACTTATTTGATCAATGTATCATGATCATATCATAGTGTTCGCACAACTGAGTAGCATATTGTACTTATTTTAAAATGAAGTAGATGTATCCACAAATTACGCCCTGTTTATACAATTGATCCAACTCACACACCAAATGCAAGCTTTATTTCTTGACAAGGAAATTATTGTATCTCACATCCATACAACATACATCAGTCCAATAACAAAGTTGCCACACAATTTAAATTGATCACATGTAGAAGCAACATCGTCATACATAGCAAAGCTGATGATAAGAAGGCTACACCATTTGTAAAACTTTGTATGATTTAATTACTAAAGGTGTTAAACGAGCAATTTCTCATGCAACCAAAGTCTTTTGTGTAACATTTGTGCTCTCAAATTAGCAGTTTGTTTTGTAACCTTTTTCTTCTCTGCAATCTCTTCTAATCGCTCCTGCGCAATCTTTTCTACTCTCAAACAAGGAACCTGCTCTACAGCAAATTCCTGTTGTGCAATCTTCACTCCAGTATTGCAGATAGTCGCTTCTAAAAACATTCCATATATGCTATCAACTTCTGCTCCATCTGGAAGCAAACGTAAAATATAAGGTTAACCCTTGGAATCCTTCTCAATCAGTCCATTGCAGCAACAATTACAACAAAAATTCTACATATAATGAATTAGTTCATTAGGCAAAGCAACTGGCATCAAACAAGATAATTCCCTCCAATTACAACAAAAATTCTACATATACGATTTCTTTAGGAATAAAAACTTAGTCTGTTATATAATGTGGCGAAACAACCTTTGCAAGCTACTTCAATACTCACTTATTCTTCTGAATGTGACCAAAAAAACTACCAAGCTCAACATTACTTTGGGTGAATTAATGGCTTTGATTACATTACCAACTACATGGTGCTTATTCTCTATTGTTTCAGCTTACTCATGGCGGATTAAGTCCTAGGCATCACCATATGATTTGTGTAATTGGAACTAATAGGCTTCTAAGATAATGAAGATAAGTTTGATATCCAACATTCAAAACCAAAACAAATAAAATTTTAACGACAGGATTACAATTGCAACAATTTTCATAAAAGTTGGATCACTTAGGTTCTATCACAAGATTCTACCAACATAATGAGCATCTTCTGTAAGCAGTTACGAGATGATACAAGGATGGGATCGCAGAACACAAAATTGATGGTACAACATTAATAAGCAAACAAAAAACCTCATTCAATGTGCATATCAATTGAATATCACAAATTCAGCTACGATACGTTCAAACGATGCAACTAGTAATGAAAAAAACACAAGAGAATTACCAAGAACCAGATCTATCACATTCTGAAGTAAGCAAGTTAGAGTCAAGCAAGCTTAATAATGTTTTCACCGATCTAATGACGGGAGACGTCATAATAATTGATAACAAATTGAGGTCTTTGGAGGAGCAATAAAAGGGATCCATCACCAACGCAAGGTATAAATATATAGACAAATAACTCAAAAACATTTTAAAAGCTCAAACTTGGGCTGATTCTAAATCGAAATACCAAATTCATCTTTAAAGCACCCAACTTCTCAATTCTTACCTTCCACAAAGAAGGTTAACGAAGGCCACCTACAAACCGAGGTAAAGGATAAGATCTCCTCCTCCGTCATGGGATTGGCGAGCCTCCCTACGAGCTCCACAAGCCCGAAAGCCTTCCCTCGCGGCGACACCCAGTAGGATGATCCAGGGATGAAGGGGAGCCAATCCGGGGCGGAAGACCGGACGATGATCCCATGGGTCGCGTCCTCCAGCCGCCGCATCCCCAGTACCTCCACCTCGCTCCCAGAAGACGATGACCAGAGTCGCCGACAACAACATCAAGGCCCATGACTTGGAAATTTCTAGCAATAACTGCATCAATCTCCTGTGCCTATCACACTACCCAGTTTGTCCTCTTATTCTCCTCACGTGGAAGGTACATAATCCGGAAGTTGTTATAGGGCGCTCTAGATCCAAATAGCCAGCAATAAAGATATCAAATAACAAGACGCTAGCATCCGTCCCTCCACCATCTCCACAGCCACCAACGAGTCACTTTCTACAATCAGATCTGAAATGCCATGCATATGCACTTCCTTGAAGGCCAGCTTTATAGCCGCAATCAAACTTCAAACATTACTCTAAACACCTCCACTAGCTTCACTGCCCCCGACGAGTCATTAGTTTCGGTGGAAGACGACATCGAAATTGAAACCTCGAACCTTACTCTAAACATCACTTGATGGAAATATTTTCTAGTATAATGCATTTCTTTTGGCCAACACTAAGTTACATGTTATTCAAGTTACATAGATCTCAATCTAGCACCGACGGCCCCATGTCTAGCCCGTCGTGCCAAATCGTTTGCCATCATATTAGCATTATGCGGTACAAACATAAAAATTACACCTCCCATGCAAGCATCCACACTACATATCTTCCTCAATGTAGTCTCAGTACATGCACTCCAAACTTCTCTCACATTGATGGAATTGACAACATTCCTAGAATCAAATTCAATGATGATATCTCGCAGCCCACGCGCCACCACACCTTCCAAAGCCTTTAGAACCGTCATCGGCTCTGCCTCACCACTACAATAGGCCGCCTCCTTCTCAGCTTGAAGCCATGAAGGTGTCCTCCTGTCATCCTCCCAACAAACCACCCCGATAGCGGCCACCGAAGATCCATGAGCCCACGCACCATCGGTCTGTATAACAACACCCCCTTGTTGTCGGTTAGCACAAATCTGTGAGGTCTCAGCATTCCACCCTTTGCTTCGCCAAAACTCCCCTGCCAACTTCCGAATCCGCCAAACTAAAGCTTCGGGCGAGCAAGTATTATTTCTCCACACAAGTTCATTCCATTCCTTCCATAGGAGCCAAAGTCCATAGTCAACTATGGCTTTGGTCCATCTCCTAGAAACATCAGCTGATGATGAATAAGAAAGAAAGTTTAGAAGATCATTGAAACACAACCTCTCTCCCAAAGGTAGAATAAGCTCCCACACCTTTCTTGCAAAGGGACATTCATCAAGAATATGGCGGAGAGTCTCTGTGAGGACCCGTCCCTCTATCCCCGTGGCTTGTTGTTGACCCCAAGGGCAATTTGGGAAATTGCGCCTTGGCGGTCGTTTCACACCGGGTGTGCACACACAGACCTTATTTGGTGCTTGTGTTTGTTTAGAAAGGTTAGGTGAACCCGGGATCGGAAGATCTGGGCTTGGGCTTGAGTCTCAGCCCAAGGTTGCCTTTCTGGGCAACGGAGATCGATCTCATTTGGTGGTGAGATCGATCTGGCCTTGCTATCCAGATCGATCTGGCATGGCATGCAGATCGATCTCTCTGTGCCTAGAAGTCGTTGGCGGTGGAGTTCGAAGGACGGCCACGGCGATGGCCGTCGCTTCCCCTGTCAGGGGAGGGGAGACTTTTGCTCCCCTCCTTCGCCTTTCCCCCGCCTTCGCCGGCTTTCCTCGGCCTTATCCCTTTCCCCTCCTCCTTCCTTTCTTTCGTTTCTTCCTTCTTCTTCCTCCCGGCTCTCTTTTCTTCCCCTGTTCCGGCAGCTCCCTTTCCTCCTCCGTTCTCCCTCCTCCGGCCACCATTCTCAGAACTTGAAGGCTCGTTGGAACCGTGACGGCGTGAGGAAGATCCTAGGCTAGGCTTCGTGGATCGAAGCAGCTCTGTGGAGGTAGGGTTCTTACTCAAAGACTCCGGCTTGTTTTAAGGGTTTTGAATCCGGTTTTGATTTGAGATTATCTTCATGCTTAGTTGGTGTTTTCCGGTTTTGAAGCCTTGGGTAGCTTCGTGGTTCTTGGATCTACTAGCCCACCTAGTTCGGTGAGGTTTGGTTGTGGATTCCGGCGGCTTTCCTCGCCGTCCGCCCGCCGTTGAACCCATCGGGATCAATCTCATGGGATGAGATCGATCTCTTGGCGGTCGGCTGAGGTGTCTCTTACGTCACATACGAGATCGATCCCCATATGGGTGGAGATCGATCCCGTTTGGGTGACCAGGACGGGTACTGCTAGCCTCGAGGAAGATCGATCCCATTGCTGCATGGGATCGATCTCCTTCGACGCAGGGAAGACTTTTACTTATTTTAAATACGGTTTTGCCCGCGGGGCTTCGCATGTAAGTGGTTTTGACGGTTCTGCCCTTGGGGCTTACCATGTTACTCATCATGCCTGAATGCTTATCGCTTTATGGTGGAACCGAGAGGGTGATGCCTCTCGAGATGTGTAGAATAAATGGGTTGACGGTATGCCCTTTACCGCTTTCTGGTGAACTGAAGGAGTCATGACCCTCGAAAGTGATAGTATAAACGGGTCGAAGGTGTGCCCTTGTTGTGTTGTTTGTTACTATTTTCCCTACTCATATCCCGCCCTGCCTCCTGTGCATTAGACATGCTAGGTTAGACTGGGTGGGGTTGACCCGTGGACTTCGGTGATCATAGGCTAAGTGGTGGATGCCGTTGCCCCGACTTGTGTCCCCATGCTGGTATCCAGTATGGGTAAGGGTGTCCTACAGGTATCGTCTGGCCCACCCTGTATCAGGGACCGTCGGAGGTAGCCCAGTCCTCGGGCAGTGGCTGTCGGAGGGACGTATGTTGGACAGGAACTCTGGGGGGGGGGGGGGGGGGGGGGGGGGAACATCGATGGGATCGATGGACTCCCTGGCTAGACTTAGTCTTTGGTCGGGAGTTAGGGGTCACGTTGGCTCTGCTGCTTGGAGTACTGAGAGATGGTAGTCTTAACCACGGTCGTTCCGCCAAGTGTGGAGATCCCGCTTGGAGAAGGGTGTCCTACTAGTAGCACCATGTCCACCCTGTGTCAGAGATTGTCGGAGTTGCCCACCCCTGAGCAGTGGTTGTCGGAGGGGCGTACTTGGGACAGGAGCCCTTCGGGTTATTGACGGGATTTATGGGATCCTTGGCAAGCCTCAGTACTTGGCTTCAGAGTTGGTTCGTTTGGTGTTGCCTTCCTAGTGAGAGTGGTAGAGTAGGACCCTGCTGAGCTGTTGCTCATTCCTACCTGGACTGTGTTGTTTGCAAGTCCAGGTCCCAGCTCCTCTCCGGTGCTTCCCCGTCGGTCGTCTCGTGGTAGCGCGCCGGCACCTGACCATGTCTGAGGGTCAGGATGGTTTTGTTTGTGCCTTTGCGGAGACCCCGGTGGGTGTTGTAGCTTTTTGGGGACTGTTGTTGATCCCTTGTAATTTTGTTGTATTAGAACTCTTGTTTAACTCTATTATATCCGTTTGTAATAGATATTGCTAAGTTTGCTTCCGCCATGTGCTTGTTAGTCTCAACTGTTTCCGCCAGTTGAGGCTAGTGGTTGTAGGTCTTTCTTCCCCCTCATGTCCCAGCCCGGTTTGGCGTCCGCGGGTCGGGGCGCAACAGTCTCCTCTTCCCCACACCCACGAGGACAAATTTGTCCTGAACCAACCCAATCCTCTATATTAAATCCCGGGAAGGCACCTTCGAATGGAGGACTTTCCAAATGAATTGTCTAAAGCGAGGTCCGACCAGGGAATTCTAACAATTCACCCATACTTCTCGTTCCACAAGTGAGGTAGTACAATACTCCTGCGCCATCAACCATCAATATAAGGACCTCGAGTATGGCTTGTCCGAGCAGTTAAACACCCACCTCGTCGTATCTCTGCTAGCCAATGTGTCACTAAGCTATTAACCAATTAGCAGCAACTCGGTAGTGCTCCTTTTCCACATCTATAGTACTCCAATCCCAGCCCTCTGCCAAAAAATCCGCGAAAGACTGGCTCGTATGACTGAGCTATGTGACGGCATGCATAACGCCATTACGACACCACCTTACTGACTGCTCCTCCCTAGCTTGCTGTAAAATTAAGCAGCTCACATTAATCTTATCACATAGCAAGCAATAGCCTCATAGAGGGAATCATCTGAAGTAATTCTAGTGGAAAAATGGCAGCAGGCGCGGTCAAGTTGATCGGGGTGCTGGCGAGCCCTTTTGTGGTGAGACGAAGGATCGCGCTGAGCCTGAAAGGAGTGTGTGATAGCGCTTGAAAAGTGTCGTAGCTTAACAAGTCTACTCAAAATTACAAATTTATAATCCAACTACTAACTAACTACTTTAGGGGTAACTAGCAGTGAGTTCGAGTCGATCCACAGGGAAATAGGATTGAATTGAGATGCTTTGTATAGTCTCCTACTAATGAGTTAAGGAAAAGTTTGGAAATGAACTAAACTAGCTTAAAACTAAAGGATTTATAGATGCAAGAAAATCCGTAACACGGGTTCTACCAGATCTTCCTAAGATTAGGGCACACTAATCACATTGAATGGCTTTCCTAATGGTTGATAGGTGAATGGCAAGGTCTCCCCATCACTCAACAAGTTCTGGTTAGGATTCCTTGTCGGCGAGAGCAATAATCTAAAGTTCGGCGATCTAATGATTAGTTATGATCACCGTTAATGAATCCTCTGATTAGGATGAATTGATCGCAAGAAAATAGTTATAATATGGATTTAGGTGTAAGATCAAGATGGTTCTCACACCTTGATGACCAAATCTAGAAAGATAGGATAAATGGAGGATTAGGAATAGAATGTAGTGGTTCTAGCACTACTATAATGGTTCTAGCACTATACAATCCCTAATCACGGAGAAGAATTCATCTGAGATACCATGGTTCTAACATGATCCTCCTATTAGGTGAGTCCAATCCAAGTCCTAACATGCAATAGCTCTAGATCTATCACGTATTAGAACAATCCAACCATCCAAAAATAAATTAATACCAAGATTATGAAAGAATTAAGATTAATCCATATAAGCCATGCAAAAAAGTATACAAGCCCTAGATATTAGAAATCCCTAGTAGAAACCCTAATTACATCATAAGAATCCCTTGGTGAGGGGTTTAGTTACTTATCTTTAGGGTTTGATCCACAGACGAAGGTTGATAAAGCTTTTCCGCCATGGATCTCCTCCAAAAGAATCTCCAAAAAAAAATCTAAATGAGGGAAGAAAACTGTTCTTCCAGTCCAAACCAGAAGACACCTGGAACCCTAAAAGATGCCTATTTATAGCCTATGAACATCCCTCTCCCAGATTAGATCTAGACCCTTGATTTCCTCACTGGCAAACAAATGATCGATCATTCCATGAAGGAAGACCGATCCTTTGGTCTTCAATTGCTAGCTACGCCCGTAAAGGATCGATCCTTTCCTTGTGTTATTGATCACGCCCCGTGGATGATCGATCATGCCATGAAGGAAGATCGATCTTTTTAAACTTTGCTCTCTGTCAGTGTTGTCGTGCATACATGATTGATCATTCCATGAAGGAAGATTGATCCGTTGAATTTGTGCTCTCTGTCATTGTTGATGTACTTAAATGATCGATCCTTTCCTGATGTGATGATCGATCATTTATGTTGGAATTGCCCAATGAGCTCGTTTTAACTCGTACTAGGGTCTGCTGTACCTGAAATAGGATAAAAATAGTCAGTGAAGCATTGCTCGGAGACTAACAAAGCCAAATTATAAGGGTGATTTGTGCACTTTTCAAGTCTTATCAGTGAGCTACGAATTCCTCCATGAGAAAGTTGGAGAGAAGAGCGAGCTGCTGTGGAAATCCAAATCTGCTTACAAGAAAATCCCTGTCCTTATCCACAACAGCATGCCCATTTACGAGTCCATGATCATTGTGCAGTACATCGATGATGCTTAGGCCTCCTCTGGCGTGCCTTCTATCCTCCCCTCCGGCCCCTACGATCGCGCCATTGCATGCTTCTGAGCTATCTATCTCGACGATAAGGTACTTATCTCAACCTAATTAATAATTATGGAATTTTTCTGCTGATCCATTAAAATGACTGCAGCTAGCTATTTTAGCATATCATTGACTGATTGATGGTCGATGTTCTGCAAGGCAGTGTCCCAAATTTAGGATATACAACTTGATATGGACCTCACTAACCACTGTGCCTAAAAATTTTGTATTGTCAAGTTCGCATATACCGCAAAGTTCACCAAATCAATCTACGCCAACAATAGCTCATGCTGCCTTCCATCAAGTGACTTAAGCATCTTAAAGACTGAGTACCCTTTGTCATCTCCTTGTTTGCAGGTGATCCTTGCTCTACTAAGCATTCTCAAAGTAGAGACCAAGGCAGCCAAAAGCAAGGCATTGATGAGGTTGCTTGCAGCACTCGAGCTGCTCGAGGATGCCTTTGAGAAGTGCAGTAAAGGAAAGAGTTTCTTTGGAGCAGATTCAATTATTGGCTACTTGGAGATCGCCTTTGGGTGCTACATCCGTTGGATCAACGCCGTAGAGCATTTGACTAGCGTCAAATTCCTCAACACGACCAAGATTCCACTGTTCGTTGGTTGGGTTGAGTGCTATTTGTTTTTGAGCAAAAAATACTTTGACACCCTGTAGTTTCAGGAATTAGCATTCTAATACCCTCATCTTTCAAAATCACATAACACTATCCTACAGTTTCAAAACCTGGCAATTTAGTCCGGGCCGTCAAACGCCGTTAGGCTGAGTCACGGCAAACCGGTCACTGTGCTTAATTTTGACTGGCTTCGCCTATTTTTAAAGGTTTTGCTGACGTGGTCATCAGCGCCGCCACCAAGTAGGCGGAGCGCGGCGGGGGCGAGGACGACGCCAATGGCCTCGCCGGGGGCGATTCGGACTCCTTAAAGGACCGGGACCCCGAGATGGTCGAGGCGGACAACGTCGACGGTGAGGTGGAGACCGAGAGCGGTGGAGAAGTCGAGTCATAAGCTGCTTGAATATCAAGCTTGAGCGCCATTAGAGCAGTTGAGCGAGGCGCTATATGCACAGAATGGACAACTTCCTGAGCAAACACAACATTATCGTGAAGCCTCCGATCCACAAGAAAGGCAGACTACTCAGGGCCAATCAGTTCAGAGATAACCCCCGCCATCCTGCGCACAAGAATAGAAGATATGGTTTTATAAAGCACATTGAACATGCTAATTGGCCTGTACTCTTTGATGCGCCGGGGTTGCTAACACTTGGAATCAACGCAATAAATGTCTCATTCCAGCTTCCTGGCATATTGTTAGTAGCAAAGAAATTCATGACAACAGAAGAAATCCCTGGTCCCACCGACAACCAAAAAGCTTTGAAGAAATCTAGTCATGAGTCATGACGTCCGTTCCCGGGCACCGATCATCCGACATAGACATAATAGCTTCAGAGATCTCCTCAGTCCGGATATCCGCAGAAAGGAGGGAACATGAGTCCGCAAAATAACTGGGGGAGTACTGGCCCAAATGGAAGCAATGGTGAAGAAATTCCTTCCCATACTCGACCATAGTACTCAGCAAAAGCCTCATCAATATCATCAGTATTTTGAAGCACATGTGAATCATCTAACACGATCTCACAGATAGCCGGACGATGATTTACCGATTTAGAACATGCATGGAACTCAGCAGAATTAACGTCTCCGACCTGCAGGCTGCAGCCACATGAGGCGATTTGCCTGGGCCCTGGACGCATCCTGGCGTCTGAATACCGCTTCAAGCATATTCTCCAATACTCAGATTTGCTGCTGGTCTGTAACAGGTATGCCACCCTCTGCTTCCTTCCCATAAAGGGCAGCGAGATGTTTCTGTGTTTGTGTTAATAACGCTGTGAAGGAGATAGTGACTACAACCGAGGAGCTGCAAGTGCTTGTCAAGCAGCTCCAAGCTATGTGGAATGCTCCAGCTGCTGCCAATTGAAGTGTGTCCCAAAATCCTAAGTACAATATATAGGAGACATGATCATTTACAAGTCCATTTTGGACATTCTACATGCAGAAATTAATAATGTTGTTCATTGTTTGAGGGTGTTGATTGGCACACCTTGCTTTCAATAAAACGTCGTCTTGCTGAGGCGCTTCTTCTAGAATTATGCAATTACCTCATTATTTTAGCCATATTGCATAGGATTTTTTGACTCATTGGAATTTGCCTGCTGCCCTCTATGCCAAATGCGCGTTTAAGTGTAGAAGAAATTGGACTGAACAAATTTTGAAGCGGTCAATTGCAGAATTTGTGAGGACCTGAATATCTTGGATTCAAATTGCCTCGTACAATCAAGCTGGAACTATCTTGTCCTCTAAACATGGACATTCTGCACGCTTGTGGTATTCAACATGTTGGTGTCAAAGCGTCGGATCCTAAATCCTTAATCAATGTTTAGAAGCCCTAAATCAATACTAGAACACACAAGCGTAGAGAACCAAACCAAAATATACAAGATAATAAAAACAATGAAAAAGTGGGAGATGATGAGTCACTAAATATTCATAATTAAACCCCTTAAATTACCTTTGTTAGCCCGAGAGTATTTGTATTTAATAGTTTGTTAGTTGATTTCAGATTTAATCATGCTTTGAGAAGAAATGCAGAAAATTCGGCTAAAATGACTAAATAAACTACTTCATCGACCGTCAGTAATATATTCGGCAGATATTTCACAAAGGTCCAAATATTCTAAAACTTTGGGATATTATAGAAGACTCAGAGATCTACAACTTTGCTATTGGACACTGTTCGAGATTCCTGATGATATGATAGCAGATTTGACGAATACATGAAAAGACATAAGCTGGAAAGCTGCACCATCGAAACTCAAGAGAATATTCGTCAAATATTCTAGATAACTCCAAATATTATGAAATCTTTGGGATCTGACAGAAAACTTCCTAATCTACATCTTTTGTGTTGGACTCGTTTTCCGATTCAGGACGGATTGAACCCAGTTGTGACCAGAATAGGCTGCGAGGATCAATTCAGGAAATCCGAGTTGCACTAGAGTCCAACTCAACTAAACCCTAGTTTTGGGAGTTCCCCTATATATATGATTTTTAATCCCTTTGGAGAGCTCTTCCTTGGCCCTTTGGCTGAGCCTTCTTGGTCCTTTTTCTTCCTTCTTTTACATAAGTTAGGTTAGATCTATGGAGGAAGATCCATGGGTGGAGCGTGGCGACAACCTTCATCAATGGATCTCCTTCGTAAAGATGAGTAGCTAAACTTTTACCAAGAAATTCTTATGATGTAACTAAAAATTATATTAGGGATTTCTAAGATTTAGGGCTGGTACATCTTCTTGAATGGTTTGTATGGATTGATCTTAATTTCGTTATGAACTTGGTGTTGATTTATTGTTGGATGTTTGGATTGTTCTAACATGTCTTAGATTTAGAGCTAGTGCATGTTAGAGCTTGGATTGGATTCATCTAATAAGAGGATCATGCTAGTACCATGGTATCTCAGATGAAATCTTCTTCGTGATTAGAGATTGTATAGTGCTAGAACCACTACGTTCTATCCCTAATCCTCCATATATCCTATTTTTGTAGTTTTGGCCATCAAGATACTAAACCCATCTTGATCTTACACCTAAATCCATATCATCACTATTACTTGTGATAAATTCATCCTAATCAGAGGATTCATTAGCAGTGAACGTAACTAATCATTCGGTCACTGAATTTTAGATAACTAATCGTGCCGACAAGGAATCCTAACCAGAACTTGTTGAGTGATAGGGAGAACTAGCCATTCACCTATCAACCATTAGGAAAACCATTCACGTTAGTTAGCTAGTTTTATTCTTAGGAAGACCTAGTAGAATCCTGGTTATTGATTAAGAATTCCCTGGTACCTTTTCTCGTATTTATTAATCATTTAGTATAAACTTAGTTTAATTTCAATTCTGAACCTTTTCCCAACTTATAGGTAGGAATACTTAGATTGAGTTTAGTAGTTTAATTATTTTCCTACGCATTTCCTGTGGATTCGACTCGGGCACACTGCTCACTAACCCTAAAGTAGTTAGTTAGTAGTTTGATTATAAATTTGTAATTTTGATCGGGCGCGTTAAGTCGTGACACTTTTCAAGTTCTATCAGGAAACACAGAGATTTACGTGGTTCGGAGACAAATTTTCAAACGTCTACGAGAAGAGAACACCAGAGAAATAGACTAACATAGAGGAGATTACATGGATGCTTGATTGATCTATGACCAAACCTTCTCTCACCAGAGTCCATCTTTCCCCTCTTCTTTCTCCTTTCTCTCTATCTCTCTCCCTCCTTTCTTTCTTTCTCTCTGTTCTTCTCTTCAACCCTACCTTGAGAGGCCAGTATTCTCTCTCTATATATATAGATACCGTACAATACCAAATAAGAGGAATCTTACCTAAAGTGGGACTCTAATTCGGGAGGAGAGAGAACTCCAATTGGACTGGACTCTCAATTACATGAGAATCTGATTTAATCAATTAGTCCAATTTGGACTCTAAAAGAGAATTCCAATTTGAGTCACTTTCCAACCATCTCCTCCTTGGCTCAAACACCATGATCTTGAGAAGAGCTTCAATTTGATTTCTCTACATATCATACCCCCTCTCCCTGGGGCCTTCATCCACTAGCGCTGTTGTATGTGGGCGAAATCCAGGCAATTCCTAGACTTCTCCCTCGACCATGGCTTCATCTTTATGTCTGCCGTATCCATCTTGGCAGAAACTGTTTCCATCTGGATCTTCCCATCAGACATCAAACTCTTCAAACACACAGCTTTCATGGCCGCTACTGTCTTGAAGTTATCTGACTTCATCATCTTGCCATCGAACTTCTCCATCTCAAACTTCGACATCGTTGCAGCTTGTCAAACCATAAAACCTGGAGCTCTGGTACCACTTGTTGGCGCGAAAGCGTCGGATACTAAATCCTTGATCGATGTTTGCTGTCCTAAATCGATACTCGAATACACAAGCGTAGAAAACCAAATCAAAAGATGCAAGATAATAAAAACAAGGGATATTTACTTTTGAGGACTCTAAAACTTCTTAAATTACAAATGTACCTCTACAATCTTTACCTTCACGTATGTACCCCTAAAAACATTGAGAAAATATTAACCATGCCATCCGGTTAATATTGAGGGGATATTAAGGGAATATTCCTAACGTCGTTAACATTACTGTGTAAAAGGACCGTTTTCCCCTCATCTTCATCAACGTCCACCGCCGGTCATGACTTCACTGGAGATCCTAACGGTGACTGGCTACAATCTCAACGCTGTTACTCCTCGCCGGACACAGCCCTGAGCTCACCCCTCCCTCATTTCCCTTTCCGCGAACCAGATACCACCCCGAGTCGTTCCTCATAGCCTTACCTCCTACCTCACCGGAAAACCAACGTCCAAGAACTACTAACCTCATCTTCCCCTATGCAAATATTCATCTCCTCCACCTGACGGACGTCAGCATCCTTGCAAGCCAAGACGCACGTGATGACTGAAAGAGGTGCAGCTCTCAAGTCGTCGGTGTTCCTCCTAGCCTTACCTCCTACCTCGTCGGAAAACAACGTCCAACACCGCCACCAACCTTCCCTTCTGAAGCCGCTAAACCCTGACGTCCAGCTACGATGCGCCTTCTCTCCTTCTCCTCTTTTTCCTCCCAACATCACCAGCCCCTCTTCCGAGATAAAAATAGAGTACTCTGTTTGAGTCTATTGGTTATGTTTCTCGTAATGGTGGGAAGAATGGTGGGCTAGGTGGCGTACAAGGGAGGAGGGGAGGGGATGGGAGGGATCGGAGTAGGAGGAGAGGGGAAGGGAGTCCGCCGCCGAGGACCAGGGGGATGAGGAGGTGGAGGAGCTGGTCGCGGATGATGAAGGGAGGCTAGGAGGTGGTCGATGGCGAGGAGCGACTTGAGAGGGTGACGGGGGCGGAGGGAGCCGAGCGGAGGCGAGAGGAGAGGGCGATGACTAAGGAGGCGGCAGAGGGGCGGGGCCCACAGCCGAAGGATAGGAGCGCGGCGAGGTGGTGCAGGTGGGGTGGGATTGTGGATGGGAGGTGGGTGGTGGGTGGTGGCGCGGAGGACGATGGCGCGGGGGAAGAGAGGGGAGGTGGTTGAGCTGTTGGCGGAGTAGAGGAGGTTGGTGCGGGGCTTGAGAGCGCCCAACGTTGATGAGGCCGACGAACATGAGGGAGATGGTGAGGGAGACCATGGCATGGGCAATTAAGTAATTTTAACCATCCTGATTAGATTTCTACCATGATTAAGTTAGATGTATATACGGACTTAAACGGAGGGGTATGTTTAACATTTTCTCATTGTTTTTAGGGGTACATACGTGAAGGTAAATATTGTAGGGGTGCATTTGTAATTTAAGAAGTTTTGAAGCCCTCAAAAGTAAATATCCCTAAAAACAATAGAAAAGTGGGAGACACATAGATTTACGTGGTTCGGAGACAGAATCTCCTACATCCACGGGGAGAGCACACCAGAGAAATCCACTACGATAAAGAAAATTACATGGATGCTTGATTGATTTATCACCAAACCTTCTCTCACCAAAGTCCCTCTTTCCTTTCTTCTTTCTCCTTTCTCTCTAGCTCTCTCCCTCCTTTCTTTCTTTCTCTCTGTTCTTCTCTGGAACCCCACCTTGAGAGGCCAGTACTCTATATATATATAGATACCGTACGAGACCAATTAAGAGGAATCTTACATAAAGTGGGACTCTAATTCAGAAGAGACAGAACTCCAATTGGACTGAACTCTTAATTACATGAGATCTGATCTAATCAATTAGTCCAATTTGGACTCTAAAAGAGAATTCCAATTTGAGTCACTTTCCAACACAACGAAAGCTAATGTTTTTGTCAAATATGTCTTTAACATAGACATTGTGAAGCTTGTGTTTGCTCGAAGGGCCGGAGCGATATGTGGTGAATCCTCTTAGTACGCTGATAGGAACCCGGTTTGGATCGAGTCATAAGATCGAGTCCGGACTTATTAGTTAGTTGAGTCAGAGTCAATCTTAGTTACTTATGTTGGTTGAGATGATTAGAAGTTAAGTATTTATGTAATAGTTTGGGTCCATGTTATGAGTCACTTAGGAAGAAACTTGTCAAGGTCGAGTCATATCATACGGTTAGGATTTGAGAGTTCTAGGGTTTTCAGTATTCCTCTATAAATAGGAGGCAAGTATGTAATCTCCATTATTGAAAGAATCAATTAAGTTATTGAGAGAGGTCTTCTCAGTCATTAATTGGGACACGTGTTCTTCCGGCCATCAATTGAAAGTTTGGGGCATCCCCGGCCATTAATCGAGGATTATCCACCACTTTCTCCATCTTCCCTCTACCATGCACGACCCGATGAGATCCCCCATATCCAGAATCTCGTCATACTCTTGACACCATTAAATCCTATACCGGCTTGGATAAGGTGTAAGCTACTCTTGACACCACCTCTCACACATGATCTAGCTTTATCTCACCATCATTCCTCGAGTCAATAACATAACTACGGAAAAAAAAACTCATAACAGAAAAATCACAAGAAAGCTCCATCTAACATGAAAATAGCGAAATCGTTCCTTAACTCAATAACATTGATGTGCAAAACCCGACCAAAATTAATTTACTGGACCCAACCAACAACTCCAAAGGGGGAAATGTTCAGGTCCTCACAAATTCTGCAATTGATGACCAAATTCGAAATTTGGTTTCAGTCGAATTTCTTCTACACTCAAACGTGCATTTGGCATAGAGGGCAGGATGCATGCAAATTCCAATTAATCAAAAAAATCCTCTGCAATATGGCTAAAATAATGAGGTATTAATTTGCATAATTCTAGAAGAAGCTTCAGTAAGACGGCAGTTTAATAAAAACAAGCCATACCAATCAACACCCTCAACCATGCATGGACCATCATTATTTCTACATATATAAATTTTTTACGTGGCCATGTCTCCTATATATTCGACATAAGGATATTTTTTTGATTCACTTCAAATTGGCAGCAGCTTCAGCTTTCCATATAGCTTGGAGCACCTTGACACTCTCTACCATCTCCTCGGTTGTAGGCATCACCTTCTTCACTGCACTATCGGCACAGAAACACTCAACCCAGCCAACCAACAGTGGAATCTTGGTCCTGTTGAGGAATTTGACGCTAGGGTTCAAGTGATCTAAGACCTTGATCATAGCAATGAAGCCCCCAAAGGCGATGTCCAAATACCCAATTGAGTCTCCTCCAAAGAAACTCTTTCCTTTACTGCACTTCTCAAAGGCATCCTCCAGCAGCTCGAGCGCTGCAAGTACCTGGTCGATGCCTTGCTTCTTAACCTCCTCAGTCTGTGTTTTGAGAATGCTTACTGCAGCAGGGAACATCTGAAACAAGGAGATGACAAAAGGGTCAGTCTCTATAGGATGCTCAGTCATTTACTGGAACGCAGAAAGAGCTATTCTTGGTGTAGCTTGATTTTGGTGAACTTTTAAGTATATGCTAACTCTACGGTACAAAATTGTTAGGCACAATGGCTACTGAGGTCTGTATCGATTCGTATCCGATGTGAATCACTTCTCTATTCATTGATAGCAGCCACTATGCCATCTGCAGAATCAAGCTGTTCAAAAATCCTAAAATTGGGACACTGCCTTGTAGAACATCTACCATGAATCAGTCAATGATATATCCTAAAATAGCTGCCGCCAATTAATTAAGTGGATCAGCAGAGGAATTCCTGGCTACTAAGGTCGAGATATATAGTACCTTATCGTCGAGATAGACAGCCCAGAAGCGTGCGATGGCGCGATCGTAGGGGTCGGAGGGGAGGATGGAAGGGGCGCCGGCGGGGGACGCCCAGACATCATCGATGTACTGCACGATAATCATGGACTCGCAAATGGGCTTGCCGTTGTGAAGGAGGATAGGGACTTTTTTGTAGACCGGGTTGGATTTCAGCAGCAGCTCGGTCTTCTCTGCAATTTTCACCTTGTGGAACTCGTAGCTCACTCCTTTTAGGTTCAGGGTGACCCTTGCTCTCACCACAAACGGGCTGTTCGGTATCCCAATCAACTCCACCGCCGCCTCCGCGCCTGCAGCCATTTTTCCCACTACAATTCCTTCGGATGATGATGACGATTCCCTCTATGGGGCTGTTGCTTGCTATATATGGGATAAGATTACTGTAGTGTGGGGTACGGTGCTTATTTATACATACAGTAAGGTGGATCGGCACATAGGTGATTTTAGCGTCCTCCACGTAATGGCGTCATGCATGCCGTCATGTAGCCAGGCCAGCCAGACGAGCCCGGCGGCGGTCTTTGATGGACTTTTCCGGCAGAGGTGAAAAAGGAGTGGCCTGTGTATTTGTGGATATATTGAACTTGCACCTAACTCATGACAATGAGACGCGCGACTATGCGAGAGAAGTGTTGGGTGACGTGCTGAAAAGTCGTCATGATGCACCCACTAAGCCAGGGTAAACACGAAAAATACGGAACCGTTTCTTAACTCAATAACAGCATCCACATCAGAATATGGAAAAGAACCATTTATTATATTTTACATTAGCTACAGTAACAATGTGTTAAAAAAAAAGAAAGGGTATTAGGCCATAGTCCCAAATCTAGTCCCTCCTTGTCTAGAGCCCCATACATCTTGGTAAAAACCCCATGCAGCTTATTTTTACATCAAAAGACCCAAATTGCATAAAAAAAAGACCTAACTACACTTATTTTATTTTCCTTTTTTTTCTCAGCCTTTTCTCTCTCCTCTCTCACCTCTCTTCTCTCTCCTCCGGCGAGAGAAACGCCCGGCTCACCTACTCCGGCGACCTCGTCGAGAAATCCATCTTCTCCGGCGATCACACAACTACCCTCAACTCTGGCGACCTCGCCGGCATCAACCACCACCCGCCGCCACCTCCTCCGACGAAGCCTCGGCCCCCTGCAGCACCGCCCCCCCCCCCCCCCGACCTTGTCCAGCGTCGCCCAGGACCCCGGCAACCGTCCTCACCCACGAAACCCACCCCCGAGCTCCTCCCTCCGACGCCGACGCCGACGCCGACGCCGACGCCTCCGTTGTCCTCGCCTCCACAACTCGAGCAACCCTGCTGCAACCCGGCGCCGCCACCGTCGAGAACCGCCACCATTGGCCTCGCCGTCCTCCACAATAGTTAGATCCGGAACCCCCTAACCCTCCCGATCTCTTCTCCTTCATCTCCGTCCCAAATCCGGCGACGACATCCACCTTCCTACCTTCAAGACCCACCGGCGCCGCCACCTTCGATCCATCGCCTACGGCTGCGCCACCGGCGATTTAACCAAGGGGATCAAGTCCTCATGCCATCACGATCACATCCCCACCGACGCCGACGACAGGACGTCCCTCCTTGCCGGCGATCGGGCTCCGGCAACTCCCAGCCTTCCGATCGAGCCGCTTCAGCCAATGTTGATCGAGACGATGGCTTGGGAGGCGAGCCGGGGTGGAGATAAAGGTAGTGGAGAGAGAAAAGCCGGGTAAAAATAGGAAAATAGGGGAAAATGGTAGAAAAATAGGAAAAAGTGGTAGAAAAACATGGAAAAATGTGGAAAAAGATAAAGAAATTTATAGAAGAAAAGTGGATGTGATCGAAGAGACTCTTGATGGAGAATCTCAACCAATTAAGTAGTAATTTGAAAAGTTAAAAAGGATGAAAATGCATTTTAACATATAAAAATAAAGTTAATAAGATGAAAATAGATTTAAAATGATAAAATAGAGTTAAAAAGATGAAAATGTATGAAAGATGAAAATGCCTTTAAAAAGATGAAAATGAATTCAGAAAGATGAAAATGAATTCAGAAAGAAGAAAATGATTTTTGAAAGATAAAAATGATTTTTGAAAGATAAAAATGATTTTTGAAACATGAAAATGCATTTAAAAAGATGAAAATGAACTTAGAAAAATGAAAATGAATTTACAAAGATGAAAATGAATTCACAAAGATGAAAATGAATTTAGGAAGATGAAAATGAATTCAGAAAGATAAAAATGATTTCAGAAAGATGAAAATGATTTTTGAAAGATGAAAATTATTTTGAAAGATGAAAATGCCTTTAAAAAGATGAAAATGAATTCAGAAAGATGAAAATGAATTCAGAATTCATTTTCATCTTTCTGAATTCATTTTCATCTTTCTAAATATATTTTCATTTTTTTAAATTCATTTCATCTTTTTAAATTCATTTTCATCTTTGCACATGTATTTTCATATTTTTAAATCCATTTTTATCTTTCGTGCATTTTCATCTTTCTCAATTCATTTTCATCTTTCCTGCTTTTTCATCTTCCTAAATTAATTTCATCATTCTAAATTCATTTTCATATTTTTAAATGCATTTTCATCTTTTTAAATGTATTTTCATCCTTTTAAATTCGTTTTCATCTTTTTGAATTTATTTTCATCTTTCGAAATTCATTTCATCTTTGTGAATTCATTTTCATCTTTCATACATTTTCATCTTCTTAACTCTATTTTCATCATTTTAAATATATTTTTATCATTTTAAAATTTATTTTTATTATTTTAAAATTTATTTTCATCTTTCTCAAATCATTTTCATCTTTCTGAATTCATTTTCATCTTTCTAAAATCATTTCCATCTTTGTGAATTCATTTTCATCTTTCTAAAATCATTTTTATATTTGTGAATTCATTTTCATCTTTGTGAATTCATTTTCATCTTTTTAAAATCATTTTCATCTTTGACAATTCATTTTCATCTTTCTGAATTCATTTTCATCTTTGTGAATTCATTTTCATCTTTCATACATTGTCATCTTCTTAACTATATTTTCGTCATTTTAACTCTATTTTCATCATTTTAAATCTATTTTTATCATTTTAAAATTTATTTTCATCTTTGACAATTCATTTTCATCTTTGTGAATTCATTTTCATCTTTGTGAATTCATTTTCATCTTTCATACATTTTCATCATTTTAACTCTATTTTCATCATTTTAAATCTATTTTTATCATTTTAAAATTTATTTTTATCATTTTAAAATTTATTTTCATCTTTCTGAATTCATTTTCATCTTTCTCAAATCATTTTCATCTTTTTGAATTCATTTTCATCTTTCTTGCATTTTCATCTTTTTAAATTCATTTTCATATTTTTAAATTCACTTTCATATTTTTATTTGCATTTTCATCTTTCTGAATTCATTTTCATCTTTTTCAAATCCTTTTCATCTTTCTGAATTCATTTTCATCTTTCTTGCATTTTCATCTTTTTAAATTCATTTTCATCTTTTTAAATTCATTTTCATATTTTTACTTGCATTTTCATCCGTCTCAAATCATTTTCATCTTTCTGAATTCATTTTCATATGTCTAAATTCATTTTCATCTTTCTGAATTCATTTTCATCTTTTTAAATTAATTTTTATCTTTTTCACTCCATTTTTATTTTTCCATCATTTTTATCTTTCTTGATTTTTATCGAGGGAACCGGGACGCCCGACACACCTCGGATTTGGTCGGCTCACTGAGGTGGATCGTCTTTAATTTTTTTCACTTTCGCATATTTTTCCATTTTTTTCATTAATTTTCCATGAAAAAAGTGGAGAAAATAGGAACTCATGGTTTCTTTTCTCCTGCTTCTCCACGTGGGTGGTCTCCTCCCTCATCCTCTTCTTCTCCACAGGATCGATCAGACGATCACCACCTTCGCCCTCTCTTCGCCAGCCCTCTCTTCGCTAGCCCTCTCGCCTCCACCCTACCTCCGTCGCCAGCCTCCTCCGCCGCCTCGATGAGCATCTGCAACCGCGCGTTCTCCCCCAGCAGCACCGCCCACTCGACTCCATCACCTCCAGCAGAGAGCTCTGGAGCTCCACCATCCTGGACGACTCCACCTCGTCTGAACCCGGTGCCGCCACCTCCCAAAACCCTAGATCTGGCATCCCTGAAAGCCCACGACCCAACTCCCCTTCGTCCCCATGCGCGTCGTCCGCATCCGGCCCATCTTCAATGGCCTCCTCCTCGGCCCATCTTCCACATCCCTGCAAGTCATACTACCGTCTCCGTGGAGCTCCACCATCCTGGATGACTCCCCTCTCTCTTGCTCCATCGCCGCCATCAGCTACCTTCCACATCCCCGGAAACCCACGCCGAGCTCCACCTCGTCTGAACCCGGCGCCGCCACCTCCCAAAACCCTAGATCTGGCATCCCTGCAAGCCCACGATCCCAACTCCCCTTCGTCCCAATGCGCGTCGCCCGCATCCGGCCCATCTTCGATGGCCTCCTCCTCGACCCGGTGCTTCCAATCCGGGACCTTGAGCCCGAGATCGCCCCTGACACCGCTTGTGAGGACCTGCCCCTCTACCCCTGTGGCTCGCTGTAGACCGCAAGGGCAATTTGGTAAATTGCGCCTTGTTGGTTTGTTTCACACCCGCGTGTACACACACTGGCCTTGTCTGTGTTCGTGTTTGTTTAGAATGGCTAGGTGAACCCGAGATCGGAAGATCTGAGCTTGGGCTTGTGTTTTAGCCCAAGTTTGCCTTTCTGAGTAAAGGAGATCGATCTGGATGGCTAGGGAGATCGATTTGGCCCTTTTTACAAAGAAGATCGATCTGGATTTCAAGGAGATCGATCTCGTTTGCAAAGGAGATCGATCTCACATGCCTTGGAGATCGATCATGATCGAGTCGGTGGGTTTTCTCTTTCGCGAGGACGGCCGTCGGCCGTCGCTCTCCCCTGTCAGGGAGGGAAGTCTTCCCCTCCCCTTTCCCCCAGCTTTTTCCCGTTTTCCTGGCTTTTCCCAAGGCTTTCCCCTCCTTTTCTTCCCCTCCCCTTCCTCTTTCTCTTCTCTTCTTCTTCCTTCCTTCTCTCTTTCCCGCGGTGCTCTGTTTCTTCCCTTCTCCGCCGGCAAACTTCTTTCCCTCCGTTCTCCCTCCTCCGGCCACCAAATTGGGTGTTCTTTGGCTCGTTGGATTCGTGACAACGAGAGGAAGGCTCCTGGTGTGATTTGGCAGCTTGTTGGCGATCAAATCGTGGGGAATCAGCCGAGAAAAGCGCAGCTAGGTAGGGTTATACCTACTGATGTTCTTTTCGGGTTTTCTTGAGATCTAGCCGTTGGATCTTGTTGATCCTTGCTTTGTTGGGTTCCTTATACCTGTTAGAATAACTTATTTAAGTTTCATATTAATCAGTTGAGATTTGAGTAGGTTTTATGCAAGATTAGTCTCGGATTTCTGGTTTTCTGCTGTTCTTGAGAAACAGCCGGCTTGCGGCGAGTTTTCCGGCCGGCGAGTAGACGATCGTAGCTTTTGAGAAACATAAGAGATGTGTATCAATTAAAGGGTAAGTTGGTTTAATCAGCGATTTTTGATTAGTGTTTCCCGTTAATCCAACCGTTGGATGTTTATGAAATTTGGATATGTTGATCCTGGTGTATAGACCTACTGGTAGTTAAGTTGGATCTTGAATCCGACGTCGTTTGGATGTCGGATCGACGGGATCATTTAGCCCCTAAGTAGAGGCTTTGAGTGTTTGAATATAATATTATATTTCGAAATATAATATTATATTGTTTATTGTACATCATCGTTTTCGGGGTTGCTTCCCGTTGCAGGAGTTCGCGGTTGACGGTTGTGATACCGTCGTAATGCCGGGACCCGCTGCGGACCGGCTGGCAGCGGTCGGTAGTACCGCTGCAGCGGTCCGGTAGACTTATATGATGTTCGTCATACTGTTGCATGCCTATCTCCTGTTTGTGTATGTCATGGCATTCATTGTTGTTTTGTGCACTAGTTGCATTGGTTAGGGCGTGGGTGATCCTTGGGTCGCCGTCCCGAGGCTGGAAGCTCGAACTTAGCCCTAGGACCGGGGTTGGGCTGTTAGGACTCGGTTGAATTGTGGTGGCCAGTCGATTCGATGATAGGCTTAGATGACTGGTACACTTATGGCTTGATGATTGTAGAGGTCGTGTCGGCCTTGAGTCGTATGCTGAGGTGTAGCCGGTGTCTCACTGTGCGGACCCTGGGGTAGAGGTGTTGCCTACCCAGCGGTGCATTTTTCCCGCCTGCAGTGCCGTTCCCTGCAGTTGTGTGTTCACCAGTGTTGTTCCAACTGTGTGCTGCTCCTGGGCACCAGGGACACTCGGTGGGGTTATGGGACCCCTGTATACACCCAGATCCTACTCGAGGGCGACACTGTTGTGTTTCTCTCTTCCTTCTGTGTGTCGTAGTGTAGATCCCTACTGAGCTTAGTGCTCACACCTACCCGGGCTGCGTTTTGCAGGTGCAGGCGTCAGTTCTTCTTCTGTGGCCCCTACCGGGCAGTTGGTTGGCGGTGCGGCGGCGCCAGGTGGAGTCTGAGAGCTGGTGATCCTTTACTGCTTTTACCCTTATGTTAGATAGTCTCCTACGGGAGTAATATTGTATTTGAACTTCCCCTCTCCGAGGTTTTGTATAATTAATACTTTGCGTTTTAATCTGAGATTCGAGGTTTTGCCTTTTGATGTTGTTTTAAATGGGGGGCTTTGATGAATTGCTAGGGAGACCCATAGGTTAGAGGGAACCCTCGCCGTTCTTTTTCCGCGTTGGTTAGGTTCCGGTTCGCGTCGCCCGGCCCGGTTGGGCTTTCGCGGGTCGGGGCGCGACACTGCTTCCCATGGTGGTGGAGCTTTCCATCGCGTCTCCGTGGTGCTACCACCACCGCGGCTTCTGGAGTAGGCAAGGTGACCGCGGCTTCGATGGAGGAGATGCCGGCGGTTTGGGAAGCTTGTCGAGGTTAATGGCCATGGGTTACGGCAATGGGTTCCGGGGTGGTCGGCGACGCGTGTAACGGCGAGGGCGGAGGCGGTGGCATGGGATTGTGGCAGGGAGGCGAGGGAGCTGGTGGTCGTGGCAGCGAGGTGTCGAGGAGGTGAGCCAACGAGGGGTCGGGGAGGTGAACCAACGATGGAGCACAACCATGGACTCAAGCTGGGATCTTGGTCGGGATCAGGAAGTGAGAACAAGGGGGGGAGAAAGAGAGAGAAGGGGTAAGAAGAAGGGGGCATTATGGTTTTTTAATGTAAATAATAAACCAATTAATATACTGTCATGGGGTTTTTACTTTAGAAACATGGTTGATGGGGTTTTTAGCAATAAGATGGACTAAATTTGTGTTATCACCAATTAACTATAAAAAAAAATCAACACCATCAGCTTTTGTTCAGGTATTGTATTTTAGAGATGTGCTACAGTGATACTCTAGATGTGGAGTATTACTCTAACAACTCTAAACCAATTTTTAATAATAAAAAACTTCTTCTACTCTTATTTTTATTATCTTCTCCCAAGCCTTTTTTTCTTCTCCAAAGTAGATGCTCTCCTCCCTACCCATCTTCTCCTTTATCGTGGGTGTCCAAGAGCCAACATCACCTAGCTCCTGCTCCTATCCGCCTCCATCTCCGGCGAGGTTCAACCCCGTGAGCCATTCTCGTCCCCTTCACTCTCTCTCTCTCTCCCATTTCACCGGCAACCACTATCGCAAACGCCGCCATCGCACACGCCGGCAGCCACTATCGCCCACGCCGTCAAGCAAGCTTTTTTCCGATGAGCTTCTCCTCCATCTACTCTTTTTATTTTTGCTCTCTTGCCCTTTTGCTCTCTTGCACAAATCACTCAAGCATTGCCCTTCTGTCCTTGTTGGATGGTTTTCGTAACAATGCCCACTAGGTACTTGTATCTTTGAGCCAATGACTTAGCTTTTCGAAAGAACCCCAGCTATAGGTGATTTTTGTTGCTATGCTTGTGTTGTAATATGAATCAACTCTGTTTATATTTTGAGTTGCTTACAAGTTACAAAGCATTTCCAAGATAGCTTCATTAGGAGTATCTATTTTTTAAGTTCCTGTAACAGGATCGGGATTGAATTCCCAGATGTTAATCAAATGGTCAAAAAGGCCACTTTGCAATGCAGTTGTCTGCAAGAAAAACCAATTGTGTTCATCAATTCTACAGCAAAAGTGTGCTCAAGCTTTGAATATTTAGAACCATAAATCAAAGTAAATTATGTGAACTCGAGGAATCTCAGGTGCACGCAATTAAATCAGGCTAACATGAGAGACCAATAACATAACCAAATAGGATGGCAAGTGTGTTAGATAGAGACATCAGCATGGATCATGTGAGGGCCCGTCCCTCTGACCTGGCTCGACCGCGTGGGTCGAGAGCCGGTTTCCTGTTGGTTTGGTTCCGCGTCGGGCACGATCGGGCGATCGTGTGGCGGTTTGGACCCCGAGGGCATTTTGGTAAATATGCCCTCTGGTGTTCGGTTTCACACCCGCGTTCCACACACTGCCTTGGATTGATGTATGTGTTTGATTAGAATCTCTAGGGTGCGTCCGATCGGAAGATCGGAGCTCGATCGGGAAAGATCGAATCGGACGGCTGAGATAGATCCGGAGTTTCTATATAAGCCTGTCCATTTCTTCTCTTTCCTTCTCTTCTTCTCCTGTCATTTTCTCCTCTCTCTCTCTCTCCTTCAGCTGAGCTAGGGTTTGGAGACTTGGACCTCGGATCACGGATCTTTACGGCTTGACCAGCGGGACGCGTGGAGGAGCTACCCTACTTGCTCAAGTAGGTGTTTCTACCTCGATCCTTGGATCGGGTTCCCCTAGGATAGGTTTCATGTGCTTTCGCTGTAGGAATACATGTTAGAATGCTTTGTAGCTCCTTGCATGTGTAGTGTTGTTCATTTCCGGTATTCCTACGTTGCGATTTCCGTATTCTAACGGTTGGTTTCCGTATTATCGCCGTTTTGTCGGTTTTCGTCCATTTGGACCTAGATAGGAGATTTAACCGTCAAAAACTGGATTTCATCATTCCATTAGCTTTCCCATTGTTAAATTCACTTGCTTGCAAAATCTCACTTAATTCCAACTCGATTTGATCCTTGAAATCCAAGAAATTGGATTTCCGGCACTGTTCTGAGGAACTGTGCCTGAGGCTCGACGGTCGATCGGTGCATCGACCGTCAAGTATCATTTTACTCCTTCTGGGCCTGACAATCGACCGTCCGATCGACCGTCGGGATTTTAGCTTCCCAGGGTCGATGCATGGATCGACCGCGGGATCTCCCCTTTTTGCCTTTTACCTGACGGTCGACCGTCGGATCGACCGTCGCATCGACCGTCAGGCGCTGTTTGGTTTTGGGCTTCTCAGGGTCGATGGGTGGATCGACCGTCGCCCTTGGTTTTCTTCGCTTTGGTCTCACGGTCGATCGCCGGATCGACCGTGGCATCGTCCGTGGTCTCACGATCGATCTCCGGATCGACCGTGACATCGTCCGTGACCACTTGGACTTGGTTTTTCTGGTTTTTCTTGGATGGATTTGGTTTGTGATTAACATCTAAACATGTTGGGAAGTACGTATGTGGATTTTATGGGGTTTTCAAGGGATTTCCATCTGGTTTGAGATCGATTCGAATATTCTTTCCTTTTTGAGAAAACCTACGGTTTCATTTGCCTTTAATACATGTTTGGATGTAGTTAATTGCTTAATGGTGTGCTTAGCCATTAGCTAGCTATGAGTGCTAGCTAATGAGGAATTGTGGAACCTTAGCCTCTTGCCGGCGAGTGCCGAGGGCTATTGTATATCTGCTGGACTTGTAACTGGTGATGTGGCATATAGAGACATCTAGGATAGATGTTTGCCTAGGCTCATGCATTGTATGCATTAGAAGCATTTGAGGTTAGGCGGGCGATGGCTTGGGGTCGCCGATCCGAGGCTCTCGGGTAGCTCAGATCTAGCCTTAGGACCGTGGATGGGTAGTCAGGAGTAGGGTGTGATTGTGTGATCAAGTCTCATGTCTTTGAGGTTTCACGCTAGTTGACTCTGATCAGTATTTGAGGTTTAGAGGTCGTGTCGTCTTCCAAAGCCAAGTGCTAAGGATGGATGTTGATGTGTTCCTGAAGTGGTTCCCCAAGGCTTAGTATTCTAGCTTGGGTAAGGGTGATCTTGCATGTTACTGTTCCTTGGCCTCCTGGTAACTTGTTCAGAGAGAAGTTTCATGACAGGAGCCCTTGGGACATCAACTGGGTTGTGGGACCCGTGGCATCCGTTAGACTTGAGCTGGGAGACAACACTGTTGGTGTTTTCCTCCTTTCAGTGTGCCGTAGAGTAGAACCCTACTGAGCTTATCGCTCACTCCTACCCGGGCTGCGTTTGCAGGTGCAGGCGACAGCTCTTCTTCCGTGGAGCCGGCAGGATCAGCTTTTGTTAGCGCGAGTACATCCAGGGGCGCTTGAGGTTGCTGGAGGATGATCTGTTGTACATTTTGATATATGTATCTATGTTGTAAACTTTTGAGGATTTTGGAATCATGTATTATAGCTTTACCTTGGAAGTCTTAGATTGGAATTTTGTAACTGTACAACTTGATGATATATTATAATTGAATCTGTTTCGCCTCTGGAATACAACTGTTTAAATTTATCCGTCTTTTCCGCTTTGTATCGCGCCGATTGAAGATGAATAGTGATAGGAACCCTCACGCCCCGCCCTGGATGGGTTTTCTGGGTCGGGGTGTGACAGATCAAATTTTCATCATGAATAGGAGAAATGCTAAGGTTAAAGTACTGCAATACGTGCTTTTACATATTGAAGAAGCAGCATAAGAATATGATGGAGCATCAGAATACTAGAATCTGATTTCTACCAACCCACTTCAACAAAACTAAGGTCCCAGGAACAACCAGAAAAACTTTACATATTGAGGAAGCAGCATAAGAATATGCTTGTTCAATTGGAATATGAAAAGTTTCTTTATGAAGGGAATAAGTGGTTGTTCTATAACAATCACTTGCTACATTGATATAAGGTAGAAAAAAAGTTATTACATCACTCTAATTCTAAAGGCATAAACTATGACTGGCCATGCCTATTCCATAAATGCTCGATGAGATCCGTCTAAAGTTGAGAATGGACTTCTCTATCTCTAATTCTCATGTGATTTTGTATAAAATTCTTCAACTCTGGTGTATGATCATGTGACAACGTTGACAGAGGACCTGTCTCAATTTGCTCATATGTGGAGGAAATATCTTGATGAAGGTATTGATGCCTCTCATCTTCGACAATCATGTTGTGAAGGATTATGCATGATATCATGATGTCATTAAGGGTTTCTTGTTTGAAAAAACATGTAGGTCCACGTACAATTGTGAATCGTGCTTGACGCACTCCAAATGCACGTTCAACATCTTTCCTTGCAGCTTCTTGACACTTTGCAAAATGTTTAGTCTTGATGGTTTGTGGAGCTGGAATTGTCTTCACAAACGTTGCCCACGACGGATATATATCGTCTGCAATATAGTAGCCCATCAAATAATTATGACTATTGATTGATTAGTTGGCAGTAAGAGCACGCCCTTGAACTAGTTCAGAGAATAATAAAGATCGTTCTAACACATTGATATCATTAAACGCCCCCGGTAGTCCAAAAAATGCATGACATATCCACAGATCATATGATGCTACAGCTTCCAAAATAATCGTTGGTTCATGAATATGACCAGTATACATACCTTGCCATGCAGCGAGCAATTCTTTCACTTTCAATGCATGCAATCAATACTCCCTAACATCCCTAGAAATCCACGATCTTCACTAATTGCTAGCAATCTAGCTATGTCGTGACTATTTGGTGATCGTAAATACTCATCACCAAAAATAGAAATCACAGCTTTAACAAATTTCTTAAGACTTTGTATGGATGTACTTTCACCAACCCTCACATACTCATCCATAAATCCGCAGCCACACCATAAGCTAGCATTCTTAGTGATGCAGTTACCTTTTGAAGAGACGACAACCCCAGCCTCTCAGCAGCATTTCTTCTTTGCTGAAAATACGGTTCACGAGCTTCTATCTCAGATTGGATGCGAATAAAAAGATCACGACTCATCCGAAAATCTCCTTCGAAATATATCAGCATGAAACACTGGTAATTCCGCAAGATAATCGTTGTAAAGACGTTGATGGCCTTGTAGAGGATCGCGTTCAATGAAACGTCATCAACTAGAACCCTTGCGTGATGTTGATCCTCTTTCCTTCTCCATGATCTGCCTTTCTACTTCTAAGACTAATAGGTCTTCAAATTCTTCCTCGGATGATGAGTTTGAGGATGAGTCATCGATAATTTTTTGAATACGATTGTAGATGAAACTCATTATGTAAATGGAAATATAGACTGATAGAGAGAGAAATGAAATTGAGAGGAAAGAAAATGAGGGAGAAAATTATTCTCAATTGATATCTTCAATGCAATATATTGCAATTTATAGTGGGTGAATATACCCGTTTAGATTTCATTGTTGAAAATATAGCCGTTTAAATTTACTGTTCAAAATATAGCCGTTGAGGATTTGAAAATTAGGAATATAGCCATTGAAAAATGACCGTTGCTAAAACGGTTCCCGTGATTTAACCGTTGGAATATCAACATGAGTTAAAGTTTATTATATTACCATTATGGAATTTTAATATTTTAAAAAATAATATATTACTATGATATAATTAATGTAATATATTACTGTTGTAGTCAAATATATTTACCAATGTATAATATGACCAATGGATAAGAAATAGAAAATATAAAGAATGAATGAAGATATAAATATTTAAGTACGATAGATAATGGTTTAGAGTATCTGATGCAGAGTGATATTGAATAGAGAATCTGTAAACTAGAAAAATAACTCTTTTTACTGTATTTTAGAGAATCTGTTAGGAAGAGCTGATGTAGATGCTCTAACATCGATGATTCAATTCGGTAAACCTGACCAAAATTAGTTTACTGGACCCACCCAACAGCTCCAAAGGGGAAAATTTTCAGGTCCTCACAAATTCTGCAATTGATCACTTCAAAATTTAGTTCTGTCCAATTTCTACACTTTCACGTGCAATTAGGATAGAGGGCAGCATGCAAATTCCAATTGAATGAAAAAATCCTATGCAAATATGGCTAAAAAGATTGAGGTATACTTGCATAATTCTAGAAGAAGTCTCAGCAAGACTGCCATCTTATTATTGGAAACAAGGTAGACCAATCAACAACCTCAAACATCGACCAACATTATTTCTATTGTCCAATGGACATAATTACACGGTCATGTCTCCTATCATAGGTAGAATTTTGGGATACACTTCAATTGGCAGCAGCACTAGCATTCCACATAGCTTGGAGAAGCTTGATGATCTCTAGGACCTCCTCTGTTGTAGGCATTACCTCCTTCACTGCATTATCAACACAAAAACATTCGGCCTAGCCAACCAACAGCGGAATCTTGGCTGTGTCGAAGAATTTGACGGAAGTCAAGTGCTCTAAAGCCTTGATCCAAACAATGTAGCACCCGAAGGCCATTTCCAAGGGCCAATTGAGTCTCCTCCAAATAAACTCCTTCCTATTTACTGCCCTTCTCAAAGGCATCCTCGAGCAGCTCGAGTGCTGCAAGCACCTGGTCAATGCCATGCTTCTTGGCCTCAGTCTGTGCTTTGAGAATGCTTACTATACTAGGAAACACCAGCAAACAAGGAGATCAAAGACAAGAAAGGTCAGTCTTTGAGATGCTTAATTAGTCATTTGATGGACGGCAGTAGGAGATATTCTTGGTGTAGCTTAATTTGGTGAAATTGCTGTACATGCGCGCTAACTCTACAGTACAACATTGTTAGGCACAGTGACTAGCTAGCTAGTGAGGTCCATGTCGAGTCGTATCCGACTTGAATCACTTCTCCATCGATCCATGGCTGCCACTATGTCCTCTACAGACACAAGCAATTCAAGAATCCTAAAATTGGGGTACTGCGCGCCTTGTTGAACATCTACCATGAATCAGTCAATGATATATATCCTAGAATTGCTGCAGCAAATTTAGTGGATCAGCGGAAGATCGAATTCCATAACTATTATAAGATCAATCAAAGAAATGCATATCCATATTGTTTAATTATGAGTCTTCTCTTCCTCAAGTCGGAATTAAATAGAAACAACTGCTAATTAATTAAGGTCGAGATAAGTATCTTATCGTCGATATAGACAGCCCATAAGTGTGCCATAGGTCGAAATTCATAGGGGTCGGAGGGGAGGATGGAAGGCACGCCGGAGGAGGCGCAGACCTCGTCCATGTACTCCACTATGTGTTGGGTTTTTTGCCTTCACATGAGAGTTGGTGGCGGTGCGAGGAAGCGAAGACAATCATGGTGCAATGTGAAGAATTCATCAATATGGAATTCTGGTGTTTTTGGGCTCTGTTTGCATCTTGGATCGATCCAAGATCACAGTGGATCGATCCAACCTGAAGCTGGATCGATCCAAGCTTGTCTGGATCGATTCAGAAAGCCAGAACAGAGATGAGTTTGCAGTCTTCACACTTTGGATTGATCCAAACCTACAGTGGATAGATCCATACCCTGTTTCCAAAGGCGTGTTTTCTTGTCTTTCGAAGTGGATCGATCTAAGCCCATTCTAGATCAATCCAAGACACTGTAGACGGGAAAATTGGACGATTTAGATCTAATCCGATCCTAAACTGCTTGGTGCCTATAAATAGGGGTTTTCTAGGTTTTCTTGTATGCTTCTAGGGTTTTCTTTGTTCTTTGAGAGGTGTGAGAATAGGCAACCCTAGAGAGATCTCTTTGTCTCTGCTAGGGTTTGGGCTTTTTAATCTCTCCCTCATAGTAAAGATTTCCTCTGCTGCCCGTGGTTTTTCCCTTCCAGTTGTTGCTGGTAGGTTTTCCACGTAAATCCTTGTCTCCACTTGTTTTCCCTTTGATTGTGGTTTGCTTGTCGTTATCCCTTCCGCTGCGACATCAACATATCCCGTCATTATCTGGCGCATCTCCGGCGTCATCGGGACCACCGCGGAGATCCCCAACACTATGATCATAGACGCGCAAATGGCTTGCCGCCGTAGATGAGCAAAGGGGATCTTCTTATAAACGGGGTTGGATTTCAGCAGCAGCTCGCTCTTCTCTCCAAATTTCTTCTTGAGGAACTCGTAGCTCACTCATTTCACGCACAACGTGATCATTGCTCTCACCACAGACGGGCTCTTCGTCATCTCGATCAACTTCTCCGCCGCCTCCCAGCCTGCAGCTGCCATTTTTTCGGCCACTACAATTCCTTCTTATGTTTGAATCTAGGCTAAATTACGCTTTTGCTACCTGTAAAATTTTGAATTTACCACTTTAATACCTATAGTTTTATAATTATGTTTTTAGTACCTATATTTATTGAAAATAATACATTAAATACCTACTGTTAGACGACGTTCACCAGACTTGACCGCAAACCGCTCACGTGATATCACGTGAGCGGTTTTGATCCCTTTACCGCGTCATGAAAGCATTTTTTATCCCATTCCCTCCTCTACTTAACTGCCACATTTGGGGGCTAGGGTTTGAACTACCGGAGCTGCTGGCTACCACCAAATCCAACAATCTCTCGTCGGACCTCGCCGGATTCTCACCGCCAATCAAGAACGCCATTATCCAGGTACAAATTACGACCTCTATTGTGGATTGTTGCCCTCAATAGAGTTTGATCTACTTCTTCGGGTTTGGTCCTTTATAGATTGGGTCTTGCAGCTGTCCACGAGCATTAGCTGGAGACTGATGATGTCCAGGAGGTTACAATCAAGCATTAGCCCGCGGCTCAATGCTAGATCTAACTCAAACACAAGGGGAGACAACGACTACTGTGAATGTGGGTCGAGGGTGAGGTTAAGGACTTCACAGACAGAAAGGAACCCGGTAGAAGGTTCCTGTGCTGTGCAACCCATCATGTAGGGTTAATAAAATCCCCATTCTATTTTAGCAAATTTTTCTTTATTTGTTTTATGGATTCATAGATTGCTCTGTTTTTTTCTTCTTACAGGACAATGGTGGTTGTAACTATTGGGAGTGGTATGATGAATTGCTGGAGTCTGAAATAGAAGCACTGAAGAAGATGATTGATGAGAAAGATGGGATGGTGGCTACGCTACAGCTACAAAACCAACAATAAAGGACAAAGCCAAGACCTATATGTTTACCTTGTTGATCCTGGACAATTGGAATTATTGTATTCTATTGTTGTCTTGGCATATAATGGTCAGTATCAGCAATTTGGTTTGGGTTCTAAGTGTGTATGTATGTGATTAGCAGTTACTAAGATATCACAATTTAGTTTCAATTGTAGCAGTTACAAGCTGCAATTTTGTATCAATTGTAGCAGTTAATTACACTGATGAATGCAACTGTTACAACCTGCAGTTTACAATCTGGAACAGTTACAACTTTGTATCAATTGTATGTCAACTTTGTATCAATGGGATCAACTGCATCAATTGTATCAACTTTGTATCACTGAGATTGTAATCCCTTGCCATTAATTGTAAGTTTGTATCACTATCAATTGTGTCAACTTTGTATCTCTGAGAATATTACATTAACTGAGAACTTATATTCATAAAGCTCTAATAAAGCTTTCAAACACATTGTTACAAAGCTTATATAAGCTCAATTGTATCAGTCCAAAATTGTTCCAAAACAAACACAGTAGTCCAAAACACAGCAAAAGTTGTCAAAAAACATAGTCAATTGTTTGTTGCATAAATTATATGATCCAAAATCCAAGTTCCTCATCTTTGATCAGCCACACCACCACCACCATTGTTCCCCTGTTGATCTTGTTGGTAGCCTGGCTTCCCCATCATCCATATAACCATCCCAGCCATATTTGACATCAGTTGATGGGGAACTGGCCTTGGCAATTGGTTTCTTGATTGTTGGCTGCTCCCTCCCTGACTTGATTGAGAGCCAAAGAGCTGGCTTGGCTGAGGCTCAGAAATAACCTACAAACACAACATGCATCAAAAGCCAGCTTACCATTATCAGTTAAATGAAATACTCGAATGTGCATTACATATAGTGGAAAGCTACTTACAGTGTGAGTGTTGGAACCAACCATTCTTGGTGGATTCCAACTAGACCTCCCCCCTCTATTTGGTTTGGTTTTGGTTGGCCTTGGCCCTCTTATAGTATGAGTAATGGCAGCCCTCCTAGCACCCCCAGCCCTCCTGGCACCCCCACTGCCACCAGCACCTCCCCTGGCACCCCCTCTAGCACTCCTCTTGGCATCCCCACTTCCACCCTCATTGCTACCCACACCCCCCTTGATACCTCCTCTGCCCCTTCTTTCTCCACCCTCACTAGCACCCACACCCTCAATTGCACCTTCATAGATGCCATCTGAAGCTACACTGCTTGTACCTACATCACTAGCTGGTCTTGGGCATGAAGGCTTTTTGCAAGTTCTTTTGTTATGGCCCCATTCCCAGCACTGTTTGCACCTCACTAAGGTGTTTCTTCTCCTCAACTTTGAGGAGTGTCTCTCCTCCTCAGGTGGCCTGATCCTCAGCTTCCTTGGCCTCCCAGGCTGCCTCTTGTATGGAGGTGGCAGTATTGGTTCTCCAGATGCCTTGGGCCAAAGGAGTGGACCATTGACTGGGTGAATATAGGCATTGTAGCACTGCTAGAACCTCTCTTTCTTGTACCAATCATTCACATAATCTTCAATGTTATGGCCTCTGTCAATGATGCATGAAATTGCATGCTGGCAAGGTAGCCCACTCAACTCCCATAGCCTGCAACTACATGTGTGTGTTGCCAAATTGACAGTGAACTGACTATATGGGGAAGTGACCTCAAACTCCAAATCCCCAGTCCAAGTGACTATGTAATCCCTTGCCATTCTTGTTAATGGACCCAGCTTCAGCTTCTAGACCTGCTGTCCAACTTGGCCTTCAACCTTGAATACCAACTCCCCCCTTTCCTTCATTCTTCCAATGAGCAGCAACCTTATATCCTCAAACATTGATATTATTGGCTTTTCTCTAGCACTCAATATGAACTTGTTGAATGCCTCTGTGTGATTGTTGGTCACAATGTCACACTTAGGAAAAGCCCTGAAGGCATGTTTGGATCAATATTTTGGCTCAATATTGTTTAGGTAGATGAATGCCTCCTCATCTATTTCCCTCAACTAATTCATGGCTCTCTCAAAAGCCTGCTCTGTGGTTGCAAATGAAGCATTCCAAAGTAGCTTCCTCAGCTTCTCTCCCTTATGCCTCCTTCTAAAGTTCTGAAAAATGTGCCTAGCACAAAACCTATGCTTCACACCTGGCATGACAGCCTCAATAGCTGCGATTAGGCCCTGAAACAATAGTAAACTATGTAAACTAGCATAACTATAACCATGTAAACTATGTAAACTAGCATAACTATAACCATGTAAACTAGCATCACTATCACAATGTAAACTGATAGCTATAATTGTGTAAACTAGCATTACTATACAAAGTATAATTACCTTTTGTTGATCAGTCATTATTGTCCAGTGATGTCCTATGACATATTCAATGTCACCTGCTAGCTGATCTAGGAACCAAATCCATCCATCTCTGTTCTCAACCTCAACATCTCTGCCCACTGCCACCAACAACTGTCCACCAAATGGGGTCTTCAAATGGCACCCATCAAGTCCTATAACTGGTCTGCAGCCAGTCTTGAACCCATACTTGCATGCACTTAAACACATATAGATCCTTTGGAAGTAACACTTCCCATCAGCTCCAAAATTTGTTGATACTTTGCATGTACTGCCAGGATTGCTACGCAATATTTCCATCGCATAGTCCCTCAATTGCATGTATTGGGTTGCGCAATTGCCTTGTATACTACCCATTACCTTGTCCTTAGTCCTCCATCCAGTCATTCTAGAAATTTGTAGCGAAAAATCCTTCTGGACCTTCTGCCTAAAAGATCCAATCCTCATTCAAGGGTTCATTCTGAATTCCTCCTTGAAATGTCTAGCCAGCCATCCAGATTTGGCAAATCTATTTTTGTGCACTCTACTGCAGTTGTGGTTGTCAATGAGGGTTTTCACTTGGAAGTCCCCAGTCCTCTGCATCACTGATGAATGTATCCTTCAAGGGCAGCTGCCATTTTTCCGTAGACACTTGGCTGTAACAGCATGTCTTGTATTCTTCACAAGCTTCACATCATACCCACTAACTGCATAGTCTTTTATAGTATTCTTCAAAATGTCTGCAGTGACAAACTTCAAGCCAACTCTAAATGGCTTTTCAATCTCCCTGTCAGTCTCCTCTCTGAAAACTGGATACTTATCACCCTCATCACCTTCCTCAGAAGAAGCCCTCACACTAAAGTCATCTGACTTGTAGTCATCAGAGTTATACCCTCTACCTCTCCCAGCCTCTGCAGGCCCATCATTCCACCCCCCATCATCCATTCCGTGGAAACTAGTTTCAGTAAAGGCCTCATATGTATGGTCATCTTCTTCATCACAACTAGAGCCCATTGATGGCTCATACTCACTATTCTAAGACTCTTCACTGTCCCTATACATCCCTTCATAACCTCCAAACTCTGGGACATCAATATCAGTTGTCTTACCCCTAATCCTTCTCCTTATAACATAAGCATCTTCAGTTCCTAAGTCATCTTCAGCAACAGCAGCTACCTCTATTCTTCTTGCATAAACTTCATCAACAAAGTTATCTTCATCAACATCAGCTACCTCTATTCTGCTTGCATGAACTTCATCAACAACAGCTACCTCTATTCTGCTTGCATGAACTTTATCAACAAAGTTATATTCATCAACAGCAGGCTCCATTATATCCACATTATCTTCTGGCTTGATGACATCCCCCTCAAAGTACACATGTATTCTTTTTCCAGTTGACCCTAACAACATCATGCCCCATACCTCTGCATCTGATTTCATCTCCCTCAATGCTTCCTTGCTGAAATCATTCCATGGTACAAGATACCATAGCATTCCATGTTTTTCATAACCCAACTGCTCATAAAGGGTCTTGAATTCAAAATAACCAAATGTGTCTTGAGAGATGTTGTCAACCTCTTTCACATTATTGCCTATATACTGAAATACTGGAGAATGCTGGAAGTATCCACTATGATGAATTGCAATTGAGAATCTGACGACATTCATTCTGAATATGATGACAACATACACCAATGTGAGTTAAACATGAGCAAAACTAGGTGTATCACAGTGCACACACCAATGTGGGCTCAACGTGATCTAAACAAGATACCTAACAATTTGAACATGATATAATACCTAACAATTTGAACATGAACATGTGCAGCATTCCAAACTTAGGATCTCAGAGTGGCCTAATGACATATTATAGTCCAAAACACACTAATGGTAGTATCCCACATGCTCTGTTGACATATTCTAGTCTAACGTGCCCCACATGACATGGATTTAAACCAAAAAATTAAGCATATGGCAAAGGGTTACGGGGAAAGTGACATTAAACAACAAGAAAGGGATATTAAACCAGATCATGGCTTAAACAATCAAGAAAGGCGGGCACATAGGACACTAAACAACTCAGAAAACAACTTGCAAACCATGTGAGCTCCAAACATTACCATTAGACCTACCAAAAGGGCAATATAGGGTTGTAACCACTAAGAACCAGACATTAAATGGAGAAGTGAAGACATACCTGATGTCCAGAGATTTGTCGCCGATGAAAAAGCCAATTAAACCCTTCCGATCGGTGGTCCACAGTGGTCCCTTGCCGGTCCAAGCTAGTAAACCCTAGCTTTTGCCCTTTTACGACAATAAAGAGGTGAAAGATGGCAGGTGAGCCGTTAACTAACTACTAACTCTGGTTTGTCGTTTACAAAAATAACACTGTTAGATGGTCAGACCAAAACGAAGCGGTTTTAATAGTATAGGTACTAAAAACATAATTATAAAACTATAGGTACTAAAGTGATATATCCAAAATTTTGCAGATACGAAAAGCGTAATTAAGCCTTGAATCTATATAGGGCTGTTGGTTGCTATGCGATAAGATTGTGGTGGGGTGCATAATTATTTATACAGCAAGGGGGAGGAGCTGCTGCAGTCTTGGCTTGAGTTCTTGCTAGTCAGAGGAGACTGGCCGGCGGTCTTTCACGGACGTTTGCTCATTGGTGGTGGGAATAGTGTAGATGGATAAGCACTAGTGAGTTGTTGCCTGGGAAACAAGTTAGTGTTGGCCTAAGAAATGCATTAAAGTAGCTGATGTTCAGACATGTGAAGAGATTGCCGAAGATCCAGAAAAAAGGTCCATATAGAATGAAAACTGCAAGTTTCTTGCTGAAACCAATAGAGGAAGAGAGAAAAAGAGGGGACAAAATTAAGGGGAGATAAGAGGACTTATCAGAAACAGGTATCAGATATGGACATTCTGCAGCTTGTGGTAATCAGCAGAGGCTTATGTTTTTGTCAGCTGTCTATAACATGGACGTTCTGCAGCTTGTGTTTACCCCGAGTGATATGTGGGCTCATATGAAAATAATCCTGTACTCTTGACACCATTAAATCCTATCTGGCACGGATAAGGTGTAAGAGTAGGCATGCAATTGGACTTCTCTTTCCATCTCTCCCACAGGATCTAGCTCTGTCTCACCATCATTCCTCAAGTCAATAATATTACTACGCGAAAAATGCTCATAACAGAAAAATCACAGAAAATCTCCAAGTCACTCCTCAACTCAATAAAATCAATGCACGAAACCTGACTAAAATTAATTTACCTGACTAAAATCAATTTCTACAGCCCATGCAATTAATTTCCAATGAATCCAAAAAATCCTAATCAAATATGGCTAAAAAAGTTGAGGTATTTGGTAATTCTTGACGAAGTCTCAGCAAGACTGACATTTTAATGAAAGCAATGTAGACCAATCAATAACCTCAAACATCGACCCACATTATTTAGTTTCTACCGTCCAATGAACTTTTACATGGTCTTGTCTCCTTTTTAATGTACGTAGGATTTTGTGATACACTTCATGTGGCAGCAGCAGCAGCTTCAGCTTTCCAAATAGCTTGGGCCGGCTTGATGGCCTCTAGCATCTCCTTGGTTGTAGACATCACCTTCTTCACTGCACTATCGGCACAGAAACACTCAACCCAGCCAACCAACAGTGGAATCTTGGTCCTGTTGAGGAATTTGACGCTAGGGTTCAAGTGATCTAAGACCTTGATCATAGGAATGAAGCCCCCAAAGGCGATGTCCAAATACCCAATTGAGTCTCCTCCAAAGAAACTCTTTCCTTTACTGCACTTCTCAAAGGCATCCTCCAGCAGCTCGAGCGCTGCAAGTACCTGGTCGATGCCTTGCTTCTTGACCTCCTCAGTCTGTGCTTTGAGAATGCTTACTGCAGCAGGGAACATCTGAAACAATGAGATGACAAAAGGGTCAGTCTCTATAGGATGCTCAGTCATTTACTGGAACGCAGAAAGAGCTATTCTTGGTGTAGCTTGATTTTGGTGAACTTTTAAGTATATGCTAACTCTACGGTACAAAATTGTTAGGCACAATGGCTACTGAGGTCTGTATCGACTCGTATCCGATGTGAATCACTTCTCTATTCATTGATAGTGTTAAAGTTAGAAGTGCGAAAAGAGTTCTGGGAATATTGATGTATTCTCTGATAATCTCAATGTACAATGGAGCCATCCCTTTATACTGACAATCGAAGAGTATCCTGGCCGATATGATGACGAATGAAATGACAGTCGATCTCAATGTGTTTGGTGCGCTCGTGAAAAACATCATTGTGAGCAATTTGAATAGCACTGGTATTGTCATAATGAATAGGAGAGCTATTCGGTAAGGAAACACCCATATCCTGTAATAGCCATCGAAGCCATAATAGCTCAGAGGTAGTATCGGCCAACGCACGATACTCCGCCTCGGTACTAGAGTGAGCGACAACTGTCTGCTTCTTACTTCTCCAAGAGATAAGAGATGTACCAATCAAGAAGCAGTACCCAGTAGTGGAGCGACAATCAGTAGGATCCCCTGCCCAATCAGCATCTAAATATGCTCGAAGATCTAAAGAGGAGTGGGCAGAGAAATAAAGGCCATGAAACAATGTTCCCTTCACGTACCGAAGAATTCTAAGGACAACTGTATAGTGATTAGAGCATGGAGAATGCATAAATTGACTAACCAATGTGACTGCATAAGAAATGTCAGGACGCGTCACAGTCAAATAAATAAGGTTTCCCACTAGCTGACGATAGAGGGTAGGATCTGTCAAAGCTTCACCATCGACAGGAAGAAGCTTCACATTGGTCTCCAAGGGGCTATCCGCAATCTTACTGTCTGTTAGCCCAGCACGAGACAAGAGCTCAAAGGCATACTTAACCTAAGAAAGGTAATATCCGTCTAAGCTAGAGGACAATTCGAGTCCCAAAAAGTAACTAAGTGAACCCAAGTCCTTCATCTCAAACTGCTGAAGTGCACTGATCCCCGAAACATCATCTCCAATGATGACCATGTCATCAACATAGAGTAAGAGAATGATAATGCCAGCCGCAGAACCCCGAATGAATAATGTTGAGTCATATCCACTGGAAGTGAAACCCTATTGTGCCAGAACAGAACTAAACTTGGCAAACCAAGCTCGAGGAGACTGTTTGAGACCATAAAGAGCCTTGTGAAGGCGGCACACCTTCTGAGGTGGGTGCTCAAAACCTGGAGGAGGCTTTAGGTAGACTTCTTCAGCTAAGTCACCATTTAGGAAGGCATTCTTAACATCCATCTGAAATAGCGGCCACCGTCAAATGGCTGCCACGGCGAGAAGAGACCGGAAGGATGTAAGACGTGCCATTGTAGCAAAAGTCTCCTCATAATCAATGCCATGCTCCTGTGTAAATCCTCGAGCTACAAGACGTGCTTTGTAGCGTTCAACCGACCCATCAAAGCGTGTCTTGATCTTATACACCCACTTGCATCCCACTGCAATCTTCCCCGGAGGCAAATCAACCAGATCCCATGTATGAGTTTTGAGAAGGGCCTGAAGTTCATCAGACATAGCTTTTTGCCAAAGGGGGTCAGAACTAGCTTCGTGATAATTGCGAGGCTCATAAAGAGTGGCAAGGGTAGAAAAGCAATGGTAGTCTTTGAGATAAGAAGGAGGAGCTCGTACCCGGCTAGAACTACGAATATCCAAAGTAGAGGATGACTCGGGAGAGCTGGATGTGAGTGTCGAATCAACCGATGAGCCAGAGTCGGGAGGAGTGGTCAGTGGTGGTTGATCACCCATTGAGCTTTCTTCACCTGCATCACAAGTATGCTCTGGAAATAGATCTATGGTAGGATCAGTAAAAATGGGTGAGTGAGAGGGAGGACTAGACAAGAATTGTGATACACTAGTGAATGTCTTGTGTTCCCAGAAATGAACATGTCTAGAACTCCGAAGACGCTTGGAGATAGGATCATAGCACCGGTAGCCTTTTTGCTCAATGCCATACCCAAGAAAACAACAGAGACGAGAACGTGGTTCATGTTTGGTACGCTCATGGGGTGGTAGTAAAACAAAACAAGCACAACCAAAAACTTTTAAGAGAGAATAATTTGGTACCTCTCCGTAAAGAAGCTCATAGGGAGATCGATTTGAAATGGTGGGTGGGGGAACCCGATTGATAATGTAGATGGCTGTAAGAGCAGCTTCTCCCCAAAAGGATTCAGGCAGAGAGGCTGACAAGAGGAGAGAACGAACGGTGTCTAGAATATGAAGATGTTTGCGTTCTGCACGCCCATTCTGCTGGGAAGTATAAGGACATGATCGATGAGATAGGGTGCCTTCATGTTTAAGTGCTTCTGTGAATGAGGCACTCGTATACTCCATGGCATTATCAGAGCGAAGGATTTTGATAGATCGATCAAACTGAGTTTTAATCATTTGTTGAAAGTCATGAAAGACCTTTAGTAACTCAGATCGATCATGTAAAAGATAAAGCCATGTGAATCGAAAATAATCATCGACAAAAATAACAAAGTAACGAGACCCCCCCCCCCCCCCCGCCCTTTGTGGGAACAGGTGCAGGTCCCCAGATATCGGAATGAACAAGATCAAAAGGTGCAGATGTCAAAGAGGTACTGTTAGGAAAAGATAAAGCCTTTTGTTTACCTAATTGGCAAGACACACAATCAAAAGGTTCAAATTGAACTTTTCCTAAGTGACCATTGGAAGCTAAAGATTGGACACGTGATAAAGATGCATGGCCAAGACGAGAATGCCAAGTACTCGAAGAAATAGCAGCAACAATCGATCTATTGGAACCTGAACCAGGAACATGTAAGGAGGAAAGCTCAAAGAGGCGACCAACCTTATGACCTGTCCCAACTACCTGGCCCGTCTTCTTATCCTGCACTTCACATCCTTTATTGGAAAAGGTTATGGTAAGACCATGTTCAACAAGTTGCCCAACAGAAAGAAGATTCAATGACAAATTAGGAACTAAATACGTGTCAGGCACAGAAAGAATGGAGGTAGAAACATGGCCTATATGACTAACAGACATATGTGTACCATCAACAGTAAAGATGGCAGGAGCATGATGGAATGATTTCCTCTCATACAAAATAGAAGAGTCAGAAGTCATATGATTGCAACATGCAGAGTCTAGGAACCAAGAAGAGGTCATACTAGATGACACAGAGAGTGTCTGAGGAAGACGAGAAATAACCCGATGAATGATTGCCTCCAAATCAGCTGCAGTAAGGGATGACGAAGTAGATGCAGAAGATAACTCAGGAGCTGGTGTGCCGGCAGAAGCCATAGCAACAGTCTTGGCGAAATTTTCACGCGTCTTCGCCTTCTGAGCATCTCTAGCAATTTTAGCTTGTCTCTTGTAGCAGTCGAAGATGTGGTGACCCTCTTACTTACAGTAGTGGCAATAACCATGAAGATAGCGTGGCCTCGTAGAAGGTACAGCAGCCATCTTGTGCGCACAGCAAGAATGAAGACGAGACGGCGACTACGATCTCGGAAAGAGGACTGAAGAAGTGTGCCGGAATGCGCACCAAGGCTGCGAGTGTCGCCGGAGAAGACACCGGAAAAAAAGTGGCAGAGCGCACGAACAGATGGAAGGATCCACTAACAGAGGAGACCGAACTCGTCGGAGAAGAACGGGATCGCCGCAGCCAGAGAATGGGATCGCGACGAAGAGAACAAGGCGCGAGCAAGAGTGGGTCACGGAAACTCAACGCCGTCGTCGGAGAAGAGAGTCGACGTGAAGGAGATTTCGCTGGGTCAAGAGGACTCCAAGACGCCAGTGATGGGTCCCGAGTGATCACAAGGAAGAAAACTTCACCGGAAGGAGAATGGAGAAGAGGATCTCCACGAAGAGGAAGCTTCACAGATCAGAAAAGAAGAATAGGAGCAACACCAGCAACTCGTCACCGGAAAAGAAGACTTCGCCGGATCCGATTGAAGATAATAACGACATCGGAGAAGAGAGCTGGTCAGAGTCACCGCCAGAGAAGAACACGGGACCAGGGGATGGCTTGTCACGACCGTGGCCTGGTCACAGACTCGGAGCTGCGAGTCCGAGCAAAACAGTGGAGCGTGGGTCTGAGAAGACGTCGTTGCGATCGCGGTATCAAGAACTTGGATCGGTGCCGAAGAAGAGAGCCGTCGCTCGAAGAGAAGACCTCCGTCACCATGGGAGAATGGCAGCGGGACTCGATGAAGTCGATTGGAACGAGAGAAGCGAACAGAGGAAGCAGGGGAAGCGTCGCCCTTCGAAGTCGCTGGAGACGAGGGAGTGCCGAGATCCGATCTCCGTCGCTGTCGAGGAAGCTGGCTGGAGCGCCTCGCTGGAGATATGGGCCGTGCGGCGAGTGGAGGGAAAGGAGCTTGCGCCGCCGGACCGCCGTTCACCAAGAGCTGGTGGCGTGCCGCGTCGCTGGACCGTCGGGGAAGATGGGGAAAGCTGCTGACGAAGATCTCACCGGGCCTTGGAGCCCCGAGCTTGAGGTTACGAACGGCGACGGACGGCGACGGGCGATTGGTGAAGGAGCTCGTTGGAGGAGATCTCGCTGGACGTGCCGGGGATGCCGGAGATGGGGACGCGATGGTCATGCGATTCGGAGTGGGTCGCTTGGAGATGAGATCGCGATCGTGTGATCTATCAAATCAATGGCGCGATCTGCGATAAAGAACTTGAATCGGTGGATCGAAACCTAATCTGATACCATGTTAAAGTAAGAACAGAGAAAAGAGTTCTGGGAATATTGATGTATTCTCTGATAATCTCAATGTTCAATGGAGCCATCCCTTTATATGACAATGGGGCAACTACAAAGTTAAGAGTACAATAGGTAACACCCTCAATCACGGCTCAATCACGGCCTAAATTAGATAGATACAAATATACTGACATATATACCAACAGATAGCAGCCACTGTGCCATATGCAGAAATCAAGCTGTTCAAAAATCCTAAAATTGGGACACTGCCTTGTAGAACATCTACCATGAATCAGTCAATGATATATCCTAAAATAGCTGCCGCCAATTAATTAAGTGGATCAGCAGAGGAATTCCTGGCTACTAAGGTCGAGATATATAGTACCTTATCGTCGAGATAGACAGCCCAGAAGCGTGCGATGGCGCGATCGTAGGGGTCGGAGGGGAGGAGAGAAGGCACCCCGGGGGAAGCCCAGACATCATCGATGTACTGCACGATAATCATGGACTCGCAAATGGGCTTGCCGTTGTGAAGGAGGATAGGGACTTTTTTGTAGACCGGGTTGGATTTCAGCAGCAGCTCGCTCTTCTCTCCAAATTTCACCTTGTGGAACTCGTAGCTCACTCCTTTTAGGTTCAGGGTGACCCTTGCTCTCACCACAAACGGGCTGTTCGGTATCCCGATCAACTCCACCGCCGCCTCCGCGCCTGCTGCCATTTTTCCCACTACAATTCCTTCCGATGATGATGACGATTCCCTCTATGGGGCTGTTGCTTGCTATATATGGGATAAGATTACTGTAGTGTGGGGTGCTTATTTATACATACAGTAAGGTGGAGTTAAGGCACATAGGTGCTTTTAGCGTCCTCCACGTAATGGCGTCATGCATGCCGTCATGTAGCCAGGCCAGCCAGACGAGCCCGGCGGAGGTGAAAAAGGAGTACCGAGTTGCAGCTAGCGACGGCTTTGGAAAGACTTGGGGTGGCCTGTGTATTTGTGGATATATTGAACTTGCACATAACTCATGACAATGAGACGCGCGACTATGCGACAGTAGTGTTAGGATGGGTGACGTGCTGAGAAGTCGCCATGATGTACCCCACTAAGCCAGGGTAAACACGAAAATTACGGAACTGTTCCTTAAGTCAATAACATCGATGATTCGATGCGGTAAACCTGACCAAAATTAGTTTACTGGACCCACCCAACAGCTCCAAAGGGGAAAATTTTCAGGTCCTCACAAATTCTGCAATTGATGACTTCAAAATTTAGTTCTGTCCAATTTCTACACTTTCAGGTGCAATTACCATAGAGGGCAGCATGCAAATTCCAGCTCCCACAAGGTTAAAGAGGATGGAGGTGGGTGAGATTGAGAGTGAGTGGCATGATGTGTCTAAGGAGAGGGGAGGGGGTTCATCGTCGCCACGTCCCCCGGACGCTCAAGCTTGGAAGGGAGTCCGGAATGGTGGGCGGACTACAGGGGATGGCGATGAGGGAAAGGCACATCTGGGACGTCAGGCGACCTATGCGACGGCGGCGGGGCTACGCCCCAAGTCATCCATTGTCACAGAGGAGGAGATGGCAAGGTTGGGTCCTCTATACTCTGATGTGGTGGAGCTTGATGATGCACTCATGGAGCGATGTAACCGGAAATGGCGATTCTCCTTGTTTGGAAGGTTCTTGGGTCGGCGAATGCCCTTGGCTCTCCTGAAGCAGAAGCTAGCTCAGTTGTGGCACACCTCTGATAGGTTTAAGGTGGTGGATCTAGCCAAGGGTGTCTTTGTCTTCCGGTTTGAGAATTAGCTTGATTTCCACCATGTGCTGACTATGGGGCCTTGGGCGGTGAATGGCCGGATGATGTCCCTACTCAGGTGGAGGGAGGACTATTGTCCGATGGCGGAGGACTTCACGAAAATTCCGGTGTGGATCCGCCTCCCGGAGTTACCTATTTCCTGGTTTGATAGGGAAGCGGTGATGAGGATTGTTTCCTCCGTTGGGTTGCCGTTGCAGGTGGATCTCGTGACAGAGGATGCGGAGCATGGTCGGTTTGCCAGAGCTTGCGTTGAAGTTGACATTAGCCATGTTGTTAAAGTGGGAGTGAGGGTGAAGACCCCCCATAGTGTTAGGTTTGTGGATTTTGTTTATGAGAAGGTGGGGATCTGTGAGAGGTGTGCTCGGATTGGGCATGGGGTGGGATCGTGCAAGAACCGGCCGGTGACGAAGGAGGAGAGGGTTGGTGTAGCCGTGCCTTCTTCCCAAGGTGCCAAGGAGGGGTCCCCTGTTTCAAGACAGGGGTCCCTTGTTATGGATGAAGATGCCCCCCCGGGTTTTGAGGGGAAAGTTGGTCATGTGGAAGAAGGGAGGGTGGCGACTTCGCTGGATGGAGGTTTGATAGCGCCGGAGATTCCGTCGGAGGTGTTGGCCATGGCGGCCGGAGAATGGCATGTAGTCCGTCGGAACCGTCGTACTGGCAAAGGCCGGCTGGGTAGAGGAAGGGGTGCTAATCCTCAGGCTAAGCTTGGCCAGCGTGTACTGGCCAATCAGGAGGTGACACGTAGGGAGGCGCTGTCAGGGAAACCGTTAGTGGCAGAGGGGAAGATTCCTTTTAGCCAGGGTGGCGAGGTAGGTGACGGCGGCCGGGTGCATCGCCATGGGAAGGAGGCGAAGGTGTGGAAAATGAAGGAAGCTTCCAGAGGGGGTATAGAGGAACCTATAGTCTTTAAGGCTAGTAGTGGGCCGAAGGGGGTTGGGCCATCTCAACCTGGTAGGCCAGGAAGTGAGAAGAGCGGGACTAAGCCAGGCCCGAAGGGCAAGGGAGGCACTGGGTCTGGGCCTGGGCCTGGGGTGGGAGCTTCTTCTTTGGCCCTGAAGCTGGCAAATAATATGTTCTCACCCTTAGATATCCCAGACTTCACTGAGAAAGCTCCCCCAGCTTATGGTCCACCTACCTTAGCGGCGACTTCAGATGAGGAGCTAGAAGAGATACATCAGAAGGGGTTTCAGCGGCTTGTTGATGCTCTTGGGTCCGAGGCCCCTTCGAGCTTCTCACAAGGGCAGGAAGAGTTCAGTACCCCAGTCCATAGCTCGAAGAGTTATGTTGCTGCCTCGAAGAGAGTATTGGTGTACGGGGGGGTTGGAGAAGAGGGGTCTTAGGAAGAGAAGGTTGTTGGCGCCAGAAGAGCAACTGGTGGAGGATAGTCAAGTGATCAAATGAAGCTACTAGTTTGGAATTGCCGTGGAGCTGGCCTGGGGCGTGTGGTCATGTCTGTTCATCGGCTCTCCTTGGCACACACTTCTTCTTTGGTTCTTCTGGTGGATGTCCTTGTGGATGAGAGTAAGCTTTCTTGGGTAAAGCAGAGAGTCGGTGACAGTTGGGGTTCCTACCTGTTGCCGTGTAGGGGGAGGCATGGAGGCATTGTGGCCTTCTGGCGAATAGACGTTGGGCATGTCTCTTTCACTCACTGGTCGGCTCAATCTATACATGGGGTGCTTACCTCGTCGCAGTATGGGCAGGTGATGATCTCTGTGGTGTATGGAGCAACCAGTATGTATGTGCGCAAAGAACTAGGGGAGGCTCTGTCTAAGGCAGAAGAAGTTGGTTTGCCACACTTAATTGCTGGCGATTTCAATGCTATCATTGCTGCAGAGGAGAAAAGAGGGGGGTGCCTTTCTCTTTTCGGGAGTCCGAGAGGGATTTCTTGAGATTTATTTGCCTGAATGGTTTGATTGAGGTAGATTTCGTTGGGTCTCAATTCACCTAGACCAATCGGCAAGGAGGGGGTGCTAAAATTCTTAAACGCCTGGATAGAGTTCTGTGCAGTAATGGATGGAAGACTGCGTTCCCAGGTACTTCAGTTAAGCATCTCCCTAAGATTGGCTCTGATCATTGCCCGATGTTCATCAGTTTGCAGAATGAGAAAAAGAAGGATGGACCATCTACGTTTAGGCTTGAGCATATCTGGCTTGAGTTGCCAGAGTTCAGGGAGGCTCTGGTGAGGGCTTGGGGCTTTCCCTGCAAAGGGTCTAAGCAGTTTATCTTCTCGACCAGAGTGAAAGCAATTAAAAGGGTTGTGAAGGGCTGGGATCAGAGGCAGAGATCTTTGGATGTGTTTGGGCATGGTCAGAAGATTGAAAGTTGTCTAGATGGGTTGTATGGTTTGGAAGAAAGAGGTGAGCTTACTGAGGATGATGACATGCTTCTCCGACGGTTAGAGGGTCAATGGGAACACTCGATGCTACTACAGGAAGCCAGAGTTTCTCAGAGAGTTAGGAAGGAATGGGTCAAGGCTGGGGATAGGAATTCAAGGTTTTTTCATCTGCTGGCTTCCAGTCGCAGTCACAAATCTAAAGTGAAGGAATTTGTCTGTGATGATGGGTCAGTGGCTACAAGCCAGGAGGCTATGGGTCTTGCCCTACAGGAGCATTATGGTAAGCTTTGGGGTTTGGAGGGTGAGTTCTCTGTTGATGCTTTGCCTGAGCTGCCTATGATCAGTCAAGGTTGGGAGGATGCTTTGATTACTAATGTCTCAGCTGCTGAAGTTAAAGAGGTTGTGTTTCATATGGGGAGAAATAAGTGTCCTGGGCCTGATGACTTGCCCGTTGAGTTCTTTATCAAGCATTGGGAGGTTGTTGGAGCTGACTTTGTCCAGATTGTCCAAGGCTTCTTCAAGAACTCCAAGCTCCCTGCTTCTTGGAATGAGACCTTTATCTCCCTAGTTCCCAAGTGTAAATTTCCTAGGAGAATTAAGGACTTTCGCCCTATCAGCTTGTGTAATGTGGGAAATAAGGTGATTACTCCATCTTAGCTTCAAGGTTGAAGGGTGTTTTAGGGGAACTTATCAGCTTGGAACAGTCTGCGTTTATTGGAGGAAGGAACATTCTGGATTGTGTTGATGCTGCGCAAGAAATCCTACACTCTATGGATGTTGCTCCAAAGTCACGAAGCCTTATGGTCCTGAAGATTGATTTGATGTCGGCTTACGATCGGGTAAGGTGGTCCTTTCTTAAAGTTGTCATGGTGCATATGGGCTTTCCCCCTACTTGGATTTCTTGGGTTATGACTTGCATCAAGGGTACTATGTTTTCATTTATTATTAATGGGGAAGTCCGTGGGAGAGTGAGGCCTAAATGTGGATTAAGGCAAGGATCCTCTCTCCCCATACCTCTTTCTGCTGGTTCAAGAAGTTCTTTCTCGGATTTTAAATGCTCCTGGATCTAGATTGGAAGGTATTCAGTTCAAGAACTCTTCGTTCTCTCTCTCTCATCTGTTGTATGCAGATGATTGTTTGATTGTGTCGAGGGCAACTTGTTTGGAAGCGAGGAAGCTCAAGTTGAAGCTTGTTCAATTTAAAGTGCTGAGTGGTTTGGAGATGAATCCTACTAAGTCAAGTGTCACATTCTCAAGGGTTGTAGACAAGCAGAGGAGATTGGCAATCTGCCGGATCTTAAATGTCGGTAGAGCCAAGGGTACTTGGCAGTATCTGGGAGCCCCTATTAGTGAGAAAAGGTTAAAAGCTGTTGACTTCTCACCTATAATTGATCGTATGACTGCTAAGGTCCTTTCTTGGCAAAAGAGAAAGATTTCGGAAGCAGGTAGGGTTATCTTGATCAAATCTATGTTGCAGACTATCCCGATCTATGCTTTGCCCTCTTCCTTTGTTCCCTGCAAGGTGATTGGTAAGTTTGAGCAAATTTGTAGAGATTTTCTCTGGCAGAGGAAGAAGTCTGGGTTGTGCACAGTAAGTTGGGGGGAAGTGTGCTTTCCTAGAGAAGCTGGTGGTTTAGGGGTTAAAGATTTTTCTATTTGGCAGAGATCTTTGAAGCTTAAGCGTGCGGAGGAGTTTTTGAAGGATAATAAAACTGTGTGGACTGAGCTAGCTGCGGCCAAGTTTGGATGGACTGGGAGGCTTCCGTCCTTCTCTAACCAGGGTTCTGGTCACTGGAAACATGTCTGTAAAGTAGCTGATGATCTTAGGTTGGGGCTGAGGTGGACTTTGGGTTTCAATAGCTGTGTGAATGTGCTGAAGGATCATTGGGTGTTGGATGAGGCCTTAGCTTGGAAACCTTCTTTGTTTTGTGGTGACTGTGGGGAATTTTTTGGTCAAGGATTTGATGGTAGAAGCAGGATGGAACATGGCCTTGTTAGAGGAGATTTTTCATCCAGATTTGGTTGCTGCTATCACTGCGCTGGAAGTTCCTGGTCCTGGCAAGTTGGATGAAGCTAGATGGGAGTATAGTAAGGAAGGGTATGTGATAGCTTCCACTGCTTATAGTTTTCTTTCTCACAGATATAGATATGACTATGACCTTGATGTTGATGGGTTTTGGAATAATCTTTGGCGTTTGCCAGCCAGTGTTCTAAAAAACGGTCTAGGCGGCCGCCTAGGTACCGCCTAGACGCTGGGCGCTTCCCGGCCGCCCCGATTAAGGCCTAGTCGATCGAGCTAGGCGTTCGGCTGAAAATCGGCCGCCTAGGCGGGCTGGGCGGCTAGGCGGGCTGAGCGGTTTGCTCTCTAGTTACTCACTTATCCCTTATCCACTTAACCCAGTCTTTTGCTTTCTAATCTCCACCGACCGTCGACCGCCAAGCACCCTCACCCCCGCACGCGTCGCCCTCTCTAATCTCCACCGAGGCCTAGACGGATCTCGAGACTCGAGAACTCATCTCCGTCGCTTCGCGCAGCCCTCACCACCGCGCCACGCCACCTTCTCTGATCTCCACCGGCGCCTAGACGGATCTCGGGACTCGAGATCTCACCTCTGCCGCTCCGCGCCGCCTTCACCTCGACCTCGAGAGATCTCACCTTCGTTCGAGAGATCTCATCTTCGTTTGCTCTCTGGTCTCAAATCTCCACCGACCTCGAGAGATCTCACCCCCGTTTGAGGCATATGCTTGAAAGTTGGTAGAATCAAAACTTTGAAAGGAATAGTATTGCTATTTAAGCTTTATATTTTTATTTATATAATTATATATAATAAAAAATTAAATTAAAATTAAAAATAAAAAATAAAGCCGCCTAGTCACCGCCTAGGCGTCCGACTAGTCCTTTGGGTGCTAGTCCCCGGGCTTGCGCTCGACTAGCGCCTAGCGTTTTTTAGAACCTTGTTGCCAGCTGGACCTAAGATTAAGCAGTTTTTATGGCGTGCTTTGAAAGGCAAGATGCCTATTGTACAACAAGAAATCTGAATGCATCTCGGGGGAATGAGATTTGATTTCATTGCGACAAATATTTTGATTATATGGATGATTTGTGGACACGACACTCCCAGGTTGCCAGACTGACAACTCGTTAATTACATCCCCTTAGGGAAAACCCCTGATTAAGGACTCGGGATCTAAAGTCCCGTTACATTAATATAAAAGACATTAATAAAAGACATAGAAAAGAATATTTCGAAGGATATCGGGTGGAGGCAGAGCCTCTGACCCTCACCTTTGTTACCAATGTGGGCACTCCTGTCTTCTTCCTCAGATCTGGTACGGGGTCCTCAGGTTGGTGAGCCTTTCCTCTTTTACGCCGGCGCCTTCTGCTTTTCCTCTGGATCTACAGCTTTTGGCCTTCAACGTTGGGGAGCTTTCTCCCATGTATCTTGTATCTGGAGAGTCCGGCAGAGTGTCTGTACGATCTCCAAGGTCTCTCAAAAGACAAAGAAGCTAAGAGACCAAGAAGCCAAGAAGAAGAGAGCCCAGAGCCAAGAGAGCCAAGAGAGCCAACCGGGGGATTCGGGGGGTCTAACATTGGGATAGTTATGGCAGGGACTGCCATAGCTAATCCACACCGTGGATCTACATCCACATAACATCAACGGTCAGGATTTACATTAACTTTTAACACCGGATTTTAAACTTTGAATCACGATCAGATTTTGGGAATTTGAGGGTTCGCGCCGATGGAGAACGCCGGCGGCCTCGCGATCCAATCCGGACCAAGCATCGCGGGCGCCGATCATCGCCGCGCCACCCTTGCATGGAGATCCATCGCCGGCTTGCCTCCTCGCCAGAGATCCACCCTTGAGAGTCTTCTCCTCTTGTCCTCTCTTTGGTTTACCTCTGTCTGTGTTCTCTTCTGCTGTCATAATTAAACAAGGTGGGCTCGTCTCTTCTCTTTATCTCTCTTGATCTGTATGGTTTTTTGAGTTGATGGATTTTGATTTGGGATTTCACGGTAGTGATTAGATTGTATCTATTAAGAAAATAGTTTTTTCGATCTGCGAATGAAGTCTTTTCGAGTTTCTCTCCCTTGTAATGCTTTTCAATTTGCAGAAGGAATATTTTGTATTTTGATTGTTTCGTTTTTTTCTAGTCAATGTTTTGATGCATCTCTCAGGGTTTGCTCGGCATATAACCAGTCCATTACAGCTATAAGTTACATGATCTCCTGCAGGTTTGTGATGCTTTGGTGATCTAGATGAAGCAATAGTTTGGAGTAAGATGAACTCCTATTAAGCAAGATAATAAACATGGTGTTTACCGTCTTAGTTAACTGGCATACTGTGATAGATACAACTCTACAGCATAAGGCCATATTGATCAAATGATATTGCTCATCATCTGTCTTTAAGTTTTACACATTTTCCTTAGAAAATTAGATTTTGTGTATTATAGGCTTAGAATTGAAGGGAATTCTACTATATTGGACAATACTTTCTTTCTTAACCTGAAAATATTTTTGTAATATGTGTATGACTAACTTGAAAATATTTTTAACTTATAGGGTGAATTTAACCTGTAGAATTGTGTAGCAATTATCATGTTCCGCAAGAAGCAGAGTGGCCGTGAAAAGCAGGAAAGCAGTGATGATTATCAAGAACAGAAGGTAAAGGAATTAAGAGATAGCCATCCATTTTGAAAGCAGAAATTATAGGTTGCAATTTTCACATCCTCGCAAGTTTATGACCTTTTTGTTCATCCTTATTGATTGACCTTTCCATTTTCTGTTGATATCTTGTAATCACTGCTGCTGGTCATTTCTAATCATGAATTGATTCTCTCTCCCCAGTCTATATAGAACAAGCACTTTAAACATCTGTTCTTCATGCATATTTCAGTGGCAATAGCTTCAAATATTAATTTTTTTTCTGACTAGTTTGGTGAGGCACATGGAATCTATAGAATAAAAATTATTTGTATTAATCTTTCTAGATTTCAGTTCACACAACTTCAGTCTTTTTCATAACTGGAAATGCATCTTTGTGAAAAACTTAGGCACTGCCCTATCTTTCTTGTGTGATTTCAGCTTGTTTGTTTCATATATATTATCACTTATGCGTCTCGTTTGCCAAACAGGTGAATGAGCTAAGAGCAGCCATTGTGTCACAATGCTTCAAATCATGCTAGTACTATGAACAAGAATTGTGTCATAACAACCTCTATTCATTTGTTCACGCAGGTGGACATGCAAACTCTTCGTTAGGGGTTGTCTTAGCAACCTCTCATTTTTCATCCCCCATGGTCGCCTTGCCTCCTGCGCTGTCAGCTATGATTATGAACATTATGGGCAACACCCTGGGTTTCATCTGGAGATATATTGATCCCTGTGAGGCCAAAGATGATCCTAACAACAAACCAAAATGATATCGGATCAAATTTCTGCCATTGCTGTAGTAGTGGGAGGATGTTTTATTCAGCTTGTAGGACTTGATACTTGATGAGCTCAGCAATATTAATTTGTGTGTGTGTCCCATATTTGTACTGTATATTTGGTTTGGTTTTGATGCAAATCTTGTAAATATATTGTTGATGTCTCTTCCCTGTGAGGCTTTCTCAAAATATGAAAGGAATAGTTTTTTAGAAAGAAAATGAAGGCAGTAATGGTGTGTGAATTGCTGAATTCGTAAAAGTTTCACATGAGACTTCCATTAACAGCAAGACCAACATTAGCAATCAAATTCACATTCACAATGCATTCAAAATATACTTATAAAAGCTGGACATCAAGACTGACATTAGCAATTGATACATTGACAATACAATCCATTTCATTCATAATTTTTGTGTAAAATAAAAATACAATCCAGTTCGAACATTGACATCTTCAATAAAGTTTGAAAGCTATATTGTTCTTCCACAATAAAGTTTGAAAGCTATATTGTTCTTCCACAAGTTTGAAAGCTATATTGATCCAGCTCCAAGCAAACATTTGGAAAATCTCCAGGATGCAGACTTTCACAAACTCATTGCACCCAACACACATAAGGTCTGCCACAGCAACCTTCCGAGAAATTTTATTCTGCACCCTGTTTTCTTGAAAGATGTGGCCTTCTAAGTATCAGGGGATTCATATCTTCTCCTAGAGAGCATTTATAAGTTTCATCTATAAAATAACTAGCAAGATTATTCAGCAAAAGAGGATTGAATACTCCAATAGCATGCAAATACTCTAGTTTCAACCCTTACCGGAGTGAACTGTCTCGAAGGCTAAATTACTGGCATCCTGAGGTGAGAAGAAGCCAGTATGTTTTTCTTCCTCCGTGACATAGCAATCATGAAAAAAAAAAGATAACTAATTAGCCAAAATCAACAAAAACAATTCACTACACTTAAAATATAAATTATTCGAGCCTATACAAACCGAAGAAAAGTATTAGTTATCAACTCCTTGTCTATTGCTCAAAATGAAGATGAGCCATATAGAGAAACAACGATAAGCAAAAGGTGTTGCTATGAAATAAGTGATTGAATACTCAAGCATACACTATTAGTCGAAATCGGAAACAACAGCATATTGTATCAAACTTATACAATTAAAACATCTTTCTAGAGAAAAGATCAGACTCTCACCCAGCATTTCCATCGGAAACAACAGCATATTCAACAGGAACAATTTTCAAGAGCAAATGGTGGAGCAACCAATACACCCGGAAAGTAAAGATACTGTAGCCCACAGACCATACAATGAGACGCTCGTAAACCATGCATGGACTTTTGAATACACCATAAACAAGAGACATGACCACATGCTGCAATTGGCCAAACAATAGCGTTTTAGAGATGAATACTCACACTAACTTTTGATGAAATCAAACAAAACAGCAACTAAATTCCTTACAAAGAACAACCGGCTTGCAGAGAAGATCCCTGCATAGGAGGTAAAAAAACATCAATGCAAGAATCACTGGCGAATTAAAACAAACAACTAGCTGGTTGCATATTATCCGCCCATGAGTTAAAGAGATCCAAAGATCCAATTTTTATGAATAATCCCATAAATGTTGTCAATATGCAACCGACGAAATTACTCCTCTAATCCGAAAATTTATGTAATTGAATGTTCTTAAAGGCGAGCTAAAATTGGTGTAGGTTTACATGCAAACACAACACTGGAAGGAGGAGCCCGACGGTGAAGCATTCTTGGTCGGAGCTTTATCCCACGTCGGACAGGGAGAAGACGGAGACGAGCAGCAAGAAGAGTCCATCGCTTCGCTTCCCGGCGTAGTCATGACCACCGTCGACGGGAGCAGCTCGACGAGATAGGGAGCAGAGAGCATGCCCAATGGCGTTCTTTATAATAATAACTGAAGCCATCATTGATGTCAACGGTTGTTGATGTGTGGGGAGGCAAGCAGACGATGGATCTCCAGGTAAGGGCGGCGCGGCGATGCTTGGTCCGGAATGGATCGCGAGGTGAGAAGAGAAAGGGGGACGAGGCCGCCGGCGTTCTCCATCGGCGTGAACCCTAAAATTCCCAAAATCTGATCGTGATTCAAAGTTTAAAATCCGGTGTTAAAAGTGAATGTAAATCCTGGCCGTTGATATTATGTGGATGTAGATCCACGGTGTGGATTAGCTATGGCATGCCCTGCCATAGCTATCCCAATATTAGACCCCCCGAATCCCCAACCGAGCCCAGAGCCTCCCCTCCCCTCTCTATTTATAGGCGAGGGGCTAGAACTCCTGGGGGGCGCTTTGAATTTTGAAAGCGACCTGCCGTATCTCGGGAGTTGGGGTGTTAGGCGCGTATTCGGAGAGATCATACCTGAGAGATACGTAAGTTGTTCCGGGGATCATATCTGAGTGTTGAGGTTGTTCCCAGGAGATCCTATCCGGGAGTTGGGAGCGTTAGGAGCGTATCCGGGGAGATCGTATCTGAGAGATACGTAAGTTGTTCCGGGGATCGTATCTGGGTGTTGAGGTTGTTCCCAGGAGATCCTATCCGGGAGTTGGGGAGATTTCTTCCCCTTTGAATTTGAATCCTTTATTTGAATTCAAAATGCATGTTTGAATTTCGAACATATGTGTTTGAATATGTTTGAATTTGGATATTTGTTTGAATTTCGAATATCTGTTGGAATTTTGGATATTTCGTGAATTTACCAAAATGTCCTTGGTCAAGGGTGATGTGCAAATGACCGAACTGCCCCTCCATCGGCCCATACTTATTTTGGACCAAAATACCCTTGTGTTAGGTTGGAGGGCCAATATACATGTCTTGGACTATTACATCTCTGGAGATGTAAAATGACCAAAATACCCTTCGGTTAGGCCACTACACCCCTGGAGATGTTAAATGACCAAAATGCCCTTAGGGACGGGAATTATCAAAATGCCATTTATTTCCTGATTTATGTAGGATGCCATCAAAGCCAGGGATATGTGGAGGGCACATGGTCATATGTGATTTTGAGGGACATGTACTTGGCCAAGATATTTCATGAATATCACTAATTTTAGCCTTAGCTAAAATCAGTGTCAACACCTATGCTGGACTCATTATGGAATATTGGGATTTCCTCTGATAGACTGTGTCTGCGATGTCAGTGTTGCCATGAAACTGTTAGTCATGCCCTGTTTGAGTGTCAGTATGTCAAGGAAATTGTTGATCTTCTTTTAGCTGAGCTTGGAGTTGTGGATTGTGATTGGGGTTTGGATCACTTGATTGGTATGATTTCTAGATCTTCTACCCAACCGGGAGTCATGCAGCTAAAAGCGTACCTTAGTTATGGGTTGTGGTTAGCATGGAAAGAGAGGAATAGATTGCTTTTTGAAGGAGAAATTGATGGCCCTGTTATTATTGCTAGGAGGGCTAGGAGGCTTGCAGAGGAATTTCTGTGAGGATGTGGTAGACAAGTTTTCTCTCATGCTGGCCCTATTGGCGTGGATTCCTGGGTTGTTCAAGTGGATGCTTCAGTTAACTGTAACCTTACTTGCTCTGCGGTGGCTGGTGTAGGTAAGAATAAGGATGGAAGCTTGGTTTGGGTTCAAGGGGAGTGTGTCCCTGTGAATAGTGTGATGGCTGCGGAGTTTGTAGCAATCTTGAAGGCCCTCCAATGGTCTAAAGATATGCAGCATAGAAAGATTGTTGTTGAATCTGATGCCCTTAATGTGGTGAATATTCTTAATGGGTATAAAGGGTGGCCAGGAGACTGTGAGCAATTTGCAAAGCAGATTTGGAAATTGGTGCTGGAATTTGAGTCAGTATTGTTTTTGTACATCCCCAAGAGTGCTAATGTAGATGCGGACCATGTTGCTAGGTGGTGTAGAGTGAACAACTCCTGTTTTGTTTGGAGTCTAGGGGATGGGCAAGATGCCTTATCCCAAGTCCTGTAAATAACACTTAGCCTTTTTGGGCTCAATTCATCAAAAAAAAAAAGCATGCAAATTCCAATTGAATGAAAAAATCCTATGCAAATATGGCTAAAAAGATTGAGGTATACTTGCATAATTCTAGAAGAAGTCTCAGCAAGACTGCCATCTTATTATTGAAAACAAGGTAGACCAATCAACAACCTCAAACATGGACCAACATTATTTCTATTGTCCAATGGACATAATTACACGGTCATGTCTCCTATCATAGGTAGAATTTTGGGATACACTTCAATTGGCAGCAGCACTAGCATTCCACATAGCTTGGAGAAGCTTGATGATCTCTAGGACCTCCTCTGTTGTAGGCATTACCTCCTTCACTGCATTATCAACACAAAAACATTCGGCCTAGCCAACCAACAGCGGAATCTTGGCTGTGTCGAAGAATTTGACGGCAGTCAAGTGCTCTAAAGCCTTGATCCAAACAATGTAGCACCCGAAGGCCATTTCCAAGGGCTAATTGAGTCTCCTCTAGAGAAACTCCTTCCTATTTACTGCACTTCTCAAAGGCATCCTCGAGCAGCTCGAGTGCTGCAAGCACCTGGTCAATGCCTTGCTTATTAGCCTCCTCAGTCTGTGCTTTGAGAATGCTTACTATACTAAGAAACACCTGCAAACAAGGAAATCAAAGTCAAGAAAGGTCAGTCTTTGATATGCTTAATTAGTCATTTGATGGACGGCAGTAGGAGATATTCTTTGTGTAGCTTAATTTGGTGGAGTTGCTGTACATGTACGCCTACTCTACAGTACAACATTGTTAGGCACAGCGACTAGCTAGCTATTGAGGTCCATGTCGAGTCGTATCCGACTTGAATCACTTCTCCATCGATCCATGGCTGCCACTATGTCCTCTACAGACACAAGCAATTCAAAAATCCTAAAATTGGGGTACTGCGCGCCTTGTAGAACATCTACCATGAATCAGTCAATGATATATATCCTAGAATTGCTGCAGCCAATTTAGTGGATCAGCAGAAGATCGAATTCCATTACTATTATAAGATCAATCAAAGAAATTCATATCCATATTGTTTAATTATGAGTCTTCTCTTCCTCAAGTCGGAATTAAATAGAAACAACTGCTAATTAATTAAGGTCAAGATAAGTATCTTATCGTCGATATAGACATCCCAGAAGTATGCCATAGCACGATAATAGGGGTCGGAGGGGAGGATGGAAGGCACGCTGAAGGAGGCGCAGACCAAGTCGATGTACTCCACTATGATCATAGACTCACAAATGGGCTAGCCATCGTGGATGGGCAAGGGATCTTCTTGTAAACGGGGTTGGATTTCAGTAGCAAAAGCTCGCTCTGTTGGGATTTTGTCGCTCCCATAAAGCGAAGAAGAAGAAACAGAAGATAGGTGTCATTCCCGACCGATCGGGGGAGGCGGTGAACATGCGTCCGCGTGATGGAGCTCTCAGTGGCGAGATATGCCAAGTAGGGCTAGTTGGCATTAAATGCAACGATGTTAAGGCTTAGCAATTTAATGCTTCATGTGACCTGGCATATCAAGGCTTGGGCTTGATCTCTTGGCGTGAGCTTTTGTAGAAGAGCGCGTGATCTGAAGTTCCATCCGACGGCGTGAGTTCTCATGAGAAGGACACGTGATCAACAGCGGGAGTTGATCTCGCTCAATCAAGGAACGGCTATGATAGCTGAGCGTTGGATCAACGATTAGCATTAAGCCTAGGGTTTAATGAACCTTTAGTGGCACGCATATATATGTGTGTATGGCGGCCTTATGAGGTAGGGCGTGTACGGCGGCTGAGAGAAGCCGCAGACAAAGAGAATTCTGTAGAGAGGGAGAGAGAAGAGTGGATCTATTGTGAGAGTTGAGAGATTGAGTGCTTGTAAATCTCTCACATATAGTGAATTCTTTTTTTCCCGTGGTTTTTCCATTGCGGTGATTTGCCGGAAGGTTTTTCATGTTAAATCTGGTGTCTCTTTTCTCCTTATTTCTTTTGGTGCTCTCCCATCTTGGTGTGATCTCCGTCGGAATTCCTAACACGCTCTTCTCTCCAAATTTCTTCTTGAGGAACCCGTAGTTCACTCCTTTCACGCTCAGCACGATCCTTGCTCTCACCACAAACGGGCTCTCCGTCATCTCAATCAACCTCACCGTCGCCTCCCAGCCTACAACTGCCATTTTTCCGGCCACTACAATTCCTTCTTATGTTTGAATCTATATAGGGTTGTTGCTTGCTATGCGATAAGATCATGGTGGGGTGCTGGCACAGGGTAAACGTGAAAGCCTCTCGTCGGGAGAGACAACCGTCCTCTCTATGGGAGAGACAATCAGAATTCTTAAAGAGGAGAAAGCTACTAGAATTTTACTAATCAAAAGCTCCCTGATTACAAACCCTACAACTCCTTTTATAGGATAAGGAGAAACCAACTTACATATGAACTCAAACCATGAATTAAACTCAAACCCCATAACTAAGCTATTCATATACAACCTTCTAAAATTGGAAAACCTACTAAAAATAGTAAAGACTGATAACCTGCCTAAAAACGAAAGTTTTACACAAAAACTGAATGTTAGGTTATAAGGAAAAGGAATCTGGAGATTTGGAAGTCCATGTCATGGAGAGATCTTCAATCTCCGATGAATCTTGTCAGGCTCGTCGAGCCGGTCGAAACGGTTGGTCGCACGCCCCGATCGGACATCGGGGTCGAAACTTATGCCCATCCGATGGTCACGGTCGTACGGAGATCTGAGTCGGACTGATGGAGTTCGAGCACAACCGGAACGACTAAGAAGTCTCTCCGGATCGAACTCAGCCAGGTCTGGATCTGGACTTAGTCCTGCATCAGGTGCATAATTATTTATACAGCAAGGGGGAGGAGCAGTAGCTGCAGTACTTGGCTTGAGTTCCTTGCCAGTCAGAGGAGACTGGCTGGCGGTCTTTCACGGACGTTTGCTCATTGGTGATGGGAATAGTGTAGATGGATAAGCACTAGTGAGTTGCTGCCTGGGGAACAAGTTAGTGTTGGCCTAAGAAATGCATTGAAGTAGCTGATGTTCAGACATGTGAAGAGATTGCCGAAGATTCAAAAAAAAGGTCCATATAGAATGAAAACTGCAAGTTTCTTGCTGAAACCAATAAAGGAAGAGAGAAAAAGAGGGGACAAAATTAAGGGGAGATAAGAGGACTTATCAGAAACAGGTATCAGATATGGACATTCTGCAGCTTGTGGTATTCAGCAGAGGCCTATGTTTTTGTCAAATGTCTTTAACATGGACGTTCTGCTGCTTGTGTTTGCCCCGAGTGATATGTGGGCTCATATGAAAAATAATCCTGTACTCTTGACACCATTAAATCCTATCTGGCACGGATAAGGTGTAAGAGTAGGCATGCAATTGGACTTCTCTTTCCATCTCTCCCACAGGATCTAGCTCTGTCTCACCATCATTCCTCAAGTCAATAATATTACTACACGAAAAATGCTCATAACAGAAAAATCACAGAAAATCTCCAAGTCACTCCTCAACTCAATAAAATCAATGCACTAAACCTGACTAAAATTAATTTAACTGACTAAAATCAATTTCTACAGCCCATGCAATTAATTTCCAATGAATCCAAAAAATCCTAATCAAATATGGCTAAAAAAAGTTGAGGTATTTGGTAATTCTTGACGAAGTCTCAGCAAGACTGACATTTTAATGAAAACAATGTAGACCAATCAATAACCTCAAACATCGACCAACATTCCACAAGTCAATGAACTTTTACATGGTCTTGTCTCCTTTTTATTGTACGTAGGATTTTGTGAAACACTTCATGTGGCAGCAGCAGCAGCAGCAGCAGCTTCAGCTTTCCAAAAAGCTTGGGCCGGCTTGATGGCCTCTAGCATCTCCTGGGTTGTAGGCATTACCTTCTTCACTGCACTATTGGCACAGAAACACTCGACCCAGCCAACCAGCAGTGGAATCTTGGTCCTGTTGAGGAATTTGACGCTAGTGTTCAAGTGATCTAAGGCCTTGATCATAGCAATGAAGCCCCCAAAGGCGATGTCCAAATAGCCAATTGAGTCTCCTCCAAAGAAGCTCTTTCCTTTACTGCACTTCTCAAAGGCATCCTCAAGCACCTCGAGTGCTGCACCTCGAGTGCTGCAAGCACCTGGTCGGTGCCTTGCTTCTTGGCCTCCTCAGTCTGTGCTTTGAGAATGGTTATTATACCAAGGAGCACCTGCAAACAAGGAGATGACAAAACTAAAGGGTCAATCTACAGGATGCTTAGTCATTGGATGGAAGGCAGAGGCAGCGTGCGTGCAGGAGCTATTCTTGGTGTAGCTTGATTTGGTCAACGTTGCGGTATGTGCTAACTCTACGGTACAAAATTGTTAGGCACAGTGGCTAGTGAGGTCTGTATCTAGTCGTATATCCTAAATTTGGGACACTGCTTTGCAGAACATTGATTATGAATCAGTCAATGATAACCTAAAATAAGCTGCAGCCAATTCAGTGGATCAGCAGAGGAATTCCATAAGGCTTAATTACGCTTTTGATACCTGTAAAATTTAGAATATACCACTTTAGTACCTCTAGCTTGATAATTACATTTTTTATACCTATATTATTAAAACCGCCTCGTTTTGATCCGACCGTCTAACACCGTCATTTTTTCAAATGGTAAACTGGTCATGTGCCTTGCACGTGACCAGTTTTTCCACCTCATCACCATTTCTATCTCTAATCTCTCTTCTCTCTCTCTCTCTCTCTCTCTCTATCTCTCTTTCGTGCTCTCTCTCGTCTCTTCCATGCATCGCCACCTCCTCCTCGCCAAGTTTCACCGTCCACCACCTCCTCCTCACTCCCCCACCCCGCCCAAAACAGAGCTAGACTGGTCGCATGGGTGCTACTTGATCGACTTCTTAAAGAAAAGATGATTCCTTCGCTTTCTCTCCTCTCTTCTAGCTGAAGCTTGGTTTTTTCCTCCTATCCAGTACCGTCCTTGGAGCATCACCCACTGCCGACACGGGACGACGGAGCCATGGCGGATCGGCGGACCACTGGCTCTCGTAGGCGCGTAGGTTGGTGCCCGATGCTCTTGATAAGGTGCGATCAGCAAAGGGCTTCACTGGGCGGTGGAAGGCCATTGTTGCGAAGCTCGAGCGCATGCCACCGTGCCTGTCCGACCTCTCTAGTCATCCTTGCTTCGCAAAGAATGCGCTTTGCCGTGAGCAGCTGCAGGCGGTGGCTGAGACGTTGTCGGATGCCTCCAAGTCCCACACCCGCATCAAGCGCTCCGCCCCCAAGTCTCACCATCCACCACCTCCTCCTCGCTCCCCCACCCCCCCCAAAACAGAGCTAGACTGGTCTCATGGGTGCTACTTGATCGACTTCCATAGAGCACCCAACCACGAGTCCTCCGCCAGCCACACCTCCGATGTCCCGAACGACGTGCCCCCTGAACAAACCATGACGATGGCCGACGCCGCGGATAGCCACGAGAACGACAGCGGGTTCTCCACCGACACCGTAGAGGCCTCCCACGTCAGCCAGGCAGAGCCAACCAACAAGAACGACGTCTATGACGCCGCCCTTGACGAGGACGGCGAGCTCGGACTCGAGCTGACCCTCGGCTTCCTGCCAGCAGCAGCCGCTCATGCCACCGCCCCACCTCGGTCGAACTCGAGCTACGAACCACGCTGTGACGTCGACAGTTGGGTCGAGCTGGGCCTCGAGCTGCCGTTGGCATAAGGAATGATCGCCGATCCATCTCCATAATCGACTTTGTTCTCTTCATTACCTTCGTTAGAAGAGAGAGAAGAGATCCGGCACGGGGAGGGGGAGACAGAGAGGAGAGAGGAGAGATGGAAAGACAGGGGAGGTAGAGAGAGAGAGCACGGAAGAGAGAGGGAGGAGAGAGAGAAGTGAGATTAGAGATGGAGAAGATGATGTCTCAACACTAATCAGTCAAAATTGACTGAAAACCGCTCACGTGATATCACGTGAGCGGATTGCCGTCAAGTCTGGATAACGGCGTCTAACGGTAGGTACT